>JASVEL010003074.1:0-106174 GCA_032618575.1 Nicotiana noctiflora | reverse complement strand
ATTTTTCTAAAAAAAACTATTTTCTACTCTCTAACCAAACAATAGAAAATATTTTCCGGAAAATGTTTTCCACTTACCAACCAAACAAGAGAAAATAAGTGATAAAACCACTCATTTTCCATGAAAACATTTCCATGGAAAACATTTTCCATGGAAAACATTTTCCATGGAGGGGAGGGGTGAGGAGAGTTGCATAAAAAATATTTTTCTAAAAAAATTTATTTTCTACTCTCTAACCAAACAATAGAAAATATTTTCCGTAAAATGTTTTCCACTTACCAACCAAACAAGAGAAAATAAGTGATAAAACCACTCATTTTCCATGAAAACATTTTCCTTCATACCAAACACACCCTCAAAGTACGAAAGACTGGACTATGTGCATAAAAATCTAGAAATTGATCATTATGGGAAAAAAATGATGCATTTTAAGCAAAATGCTGAAAGAGCTTTTAGATTAATAACGGCCAAATGCCACGTAGATGCACCATTAACCTGCATTCCTTCTGCGCCACTGATACCAACGCCGATGTCCGCTTCTTGAATCATCCCAACATCATTTGCACCATCACCAATTGCTAAGGTGATTTTTCCAGTTCCCTCTTTTACTAACCTTGTAACCTGATCCAAATCAATTACAAAGGAAATATAATATGACCAATTTCATGACTGAATAATTAGTGTAGAATTGCAGAAGCCAATTTGGTTTATCTTACCAAGGCCTTCTGCTTAGGAGATACACGACAGCAGATGACAGATGCACAATTAACTGCTAAATTCAAAAAGTGTTGCTTCATATCATTCTCCAAAGCATAAGCTAGTGTTTTCCCATCAATAATCAAGGCAAAAGCAGCATGTGGATCCTTTTCAAGTTTGATCATTTGAGAAGCATTTGTGATTTGCTTCAAAATGTCCTCCTTCATAGCCTGACCAGTAAAAAACAGAAATGGAGGCTCCATCACTTATAACAAATCTCCTACAAACTTTGTATACTTGGTTTAGAATGGCCTACCTGTTTAGAATCTTGAGCCACCGAGTCTGCATTCATTGTCGTTATGCTTATCTGTTTCATTCCTTGTCGAAGCAAACTACACGCATAGCTGCAAGGAAACAGGAATTTTTACTTAAGCAGTAATAAACCAATGACTGAATAAGTATTAATGTTGGAAAACATTTCTCTCTTTAGGAGACAGACCCTATATTGATGGCTGTTTCCATCTTATCACCTGTCAGTACCCAGATTTTGAGACCAGCTTGCGCTAGTTTATCTATGCACTGAGGAACCTGGTGAAAAGACAAATAATGAATTATTCAGGAAGTGCCATTATGTGTAAGAAAATATACTTCGAATTTTTAAACAAGCTCATATTCCTTAGCAAAAGATAGGAGACACCTACTAGTTGAGAATATTGTTTAAGTCATGTTAGCACTTTTACTTTACATCCTTTGCTTTCTTTGGATGCAAGTAGAAAACATATTTAGAACTTCTAGTACTTTTTATTTTTATTTTTATAATATTGGCCTGAGATAAGTTTAAATGGAGTAATATGGTCAGTGAGGATTCATATAGCCGATCCTAACTTATTTGGACTGATGTGTAAATGTTGTATAAGGTACATACTCCCTTCTGTAGTTTATCCTCCACAGCAGTTGCACCAACAAGGATCAAGTCCCTTTCCATCATATCAGATACTCTTTCAAGCATGGCATCTCTATCACCGCCAATGTAAGATTTTGCTTTAGCAAACTCTTCATTCCAGGCTAAGTACTCCGCCTCATCAAGCTTTTTGTAGGCAAGAACAAGTGTACGCAACCCTGCTTCCCCATAATCATTTAAATGCTTTGTCATAGATTCTTGAAACCTTCCTCCATTCTTTGATAATCTATCGTAGATGATGCTGGATAATTTAAGAAAAGGTTTGAAATTATATTATATATTAAGAACATAGCCATAAATCATTTCTGTACAACTTAAGAAATAGCCAAGAGAGGTATCATAACTTATACTAATAATTTTAGCAAAACCACATCCCGTCTTCAACTCCCTCTCGTCCCCCCCCCCCAAAACAAAGGAAAGATATCGGAGGAAAGGGGTAATAGAGTAATCAAAGAATAAGCATATTGTAATTGACAGACAATTTAACAGCATGTTTGATAGCAAAATAGCCACTTAGATCACCTACTTTAAGGATGCATAGTTCATAGTAATAAAAAGGACATTCAAAGAAACACCTGTCTGCTCCTTTACACAAGAGAAGAATCTGGCCACTCTCATCGCGAATTATAACAGACATTCTCTTCCGCTTGCTAGTGAACTCCAATAGATTGAGAACTTTAAATTCCCTAAACGAATAGCAACAAGATGTAAGCTTAGAAAATAGTGACATACTACAAGTGGTATGCAATTGTTGTTGAGAGCAACTTACGAGTATGTGACTTTATCTCACCTTTCAATTGGCTCTTGAAAAGAAGGATATCTCTCCCGTACAAAAATGCTTGATTGAGTTCTTTTACAAAACTCAAAGCCAAATTCCCTAGCTGCAACAAGAAATGCTCCTTCATCTGGCGACTCCGCTTCATAGTTAAAGCTGCCAGTCTCCTCATTTAGCTCGGGAATAGCAGAATGACAAACTGAAAGTATCCTAAAGAATAACAAGATGACATCTGCATTTGGCTCTTTCATCCAATTTCCTTTCATAAGGCGGCTATCCTCAAAGCTGAACCCCTTTATTGCAGCTTTAAAATCGTCTTTAGAAGTGATGACACTCTCTAGTTCAATTTCTGATGAACCATTCTCAGACTCACGTCTCGGTGAATCAGGATCTTGGCCACCAAGGTCCTCGGCCATCTGCTTTGCGGCTGCAAGTTCTACATCACTTGCACGCATTCCATATGCCGTACCAGCAATGGAGCATTTTAAGAAGTCCATTTGATTGCACGTCAAAGTGCCGGTTTTGTCTGAGAGGATAGTATCGACCTGCCCCAACTCCTCATTTAAATTTGATGTACGCGCTTGTGCAGGAGTTCCAGACTCATCATCATACATACTAATATCCTGGTTTATGAACAATGCCTGTAGGACCTTCACAACTTCAATGGAAACATAGAGGGATATAGGAATTAAATAACCATATAGTATAAGTGCAGTGACTAGATGCGAAAGGCCTGATAACTCAGGCCGTCTTGGATCGACCACATTATTTACTTCGTTCATAGGTTGCATATACCACCAGCTTGGCAATTGAAATTTTGCATATATGGCAAAGCCGATTGAACTGACAAATGAGATCGAGAGAAGGACAGTAAAAAGGAGGTAAATAATCTTGTCCATCTGTAGTTCGATCCTACTCCTTTTAGAAGGAGACTTTGTAGAATTCTGCATAACTTTGCTATCATGACCAGTAAATATAGCAACTCCATAAACATAAGCTGTATTCCTAAGCTTTGAATCCCTGAGGAGAATTTGACTCGGATCAAGAGGATAAACCTGACGATCATACTCGAGGTTGCCCACAAAAGTGTAAAGACTAGGATTAGGATCTTCACATTTTATGGTTGCACTGAATTGCTTGAAAGCCTCATCATCCTCCAAAGGTAGAGTAACCTCCAACGCTCGTTTTACCTTCAAGTTTGTCTCTCCATCCAAGTTCATGGTTTCCACATAACAGATTCCATCTTCATAACTAGACGATAAAAGAAGTAAATCCGCCGGGAAAAATTGATCCTTCTCCACTTTCACGATGTCTCCAACCGAAATCTTCATCCACGGCTTATGACCAAACACACCATCTTCCTTGTGGACACCAGCTTTCCTATGATTGACCTTCGTATCTTGTATGAACCGCCGCGAGTCTTCTAAGGCTTCCTTCGCCATACTCAACCCGACCACAAAGACCAACGGAGCTACCATACTGAAAGCTGAGAATGGCGAAAGGTTTGTTGTGGATGACACAATCGCAGCCATGAGAAAATACAAGTTAGCGACACGTCTGAATTGCTCGAATAAGGCCTTGGGTAGAAATGTGATGATGTTATACTTTGTGGTGGATATGTGATTGCTGCAATAATTAAGAGGTTTCTTTTCATGGAGATGGGACTGGTTACAATGTACCACTCGCGAGAACCCGGGGCCTAACTGATGGGGACCTTCTTCCTTGACATGCGACCGGTAGCAAGCAAATGAATACAAACTGCTCCTTCGGATCTTTGCCCTTATCCTGCCTCGCGCCATTTCTTTTTTCCTCTCAAGGAAAGTCTAAATCAGTTGCACCGCAACATGATAACTTTCCTAAAAGGAAAAAGACATGTATTGAAGGGCATCCTCATGCAAGCATTCCTTTTATATATGAATTGGGATACCCAGAGGAATTAGGCCAGGCCTGTTACACAAAGGGTGCTAGATTAACCTCAAATGTATAAATTAATCACACCTCATCTAAGTAACATCAAGATGGAAAAATAAATCAAGCCCGATGCTCTAAGCTCCCTCGGAAGGGCCCGGACCGCAAGGGTTTATTGTAGGCGATTTTACCCTACATCAAGATCCAACTTTTCTTAAAAGTCACAATATTTTATTTATACAAATTCGAGTCTACCTGAGCATTAAATTTGGAAAATGGCCCCTACATATATCCAATAAAGATTCAATACTTACAACAGATTTAACTTTCTTTAAGGGGAAAGAACAAAAGATTTCAGCTAACTGCAGCTATTTTGCAAGCATTTTAAACATAACAAACACAACAACCACAACACAAAATACATAATCCTTCACAAAGAAATTTCATTTACCAAATTACAACAGGCAAAGTTTCACAGAAGAAAAAAAAAAGGGGCAGCATATTTTCTTGTGATTAAAAACAAAAACAAGACACAGGCCACAAAGGCATTTCCTCAATATCTATTTAAAGGAAAAAATAAAGGTACCTGAAAAGGGAAAGAGTCGAGAAATAAGGAACTGGCAATTGATATAACTGCAAAAAAAGACCCTGAAACAGAAAAAAGCAGCAGCTTTCTTGAAAATCGAAATGTACAACGTAAGAGAGAGAAAGAAGAGAGAGAAGGAAGGACGATGATGGGGTTCAGGAGAGAAAGAAGAAAGAGTCCTTTCTCTCTCTCTCACTGTCCCAAAGTCCGAAGCAATGCCAGTATTTTAGGATACGAACGAAACAACCCCTTCTCTCTCTATTTCTTTCTCTTTTTATGGAGTGTAATGTGTAACATAACATAACATAAACATGTTGTTTTGTTTGTGTGTTTTCTCCCTCTTACAGACATGGAATTCGCTGCTTCTTTCTCGGAACTTCAGTTGCAATGTTCACTTCTCCAAATATTCACCGTCCTTTTTCTTGTTTATTGAGAAAAAAAATGAATTATTCTATTATATATTTCATTTCTTTAATTTATATGAATTTATTTGATTAGGCACACAAAATTTAAAAAAAAATATTTTTAGATTTTGTAATCCTAAACAACTTAAAAAGAGACCGATAATAGAATATTTGTGCGTTTAGAATTAGGGGTGTTCATAAAAACCCGACAAATCGAACCAAATCGAAAACCAAACCAACCAAAAAACCGATACTTTTTGGTTTGGTTTAGTTTTAGTTTGAATTTTAAAAATCGATCAAATTTGGTTTGATTTGGTTTTAATCAGAAAAAAAAAATCGAACCAACCATAGGAGTAGCTATTTTAAATTTTTTATTACACCTATATATATGTATATATATACAAAGTTTCAGAAAAATTATGGTAAATGTCAATAGTTTGCATTTTTAATATTATTTTTTATCTTTACATTCTAGTTTGATGGTAGTTTTCTTTTTAGTGTAAGAATTCATTTCATATTAAAAATAATATATTTTTACTTAAATTATTCATCACTATTTGATTCAATTATCATCACTATATCTTGATAAAAAATAGATTTATTAAAGGGCAATTGATTTGATAGTGTTATATTGAAAATATGGTTACGAGAATATATATTTAGTAGTGTATATCCTATATTTAAGAAAAAATCGACAAATAACCGAAAAACCAAAAAATCGACATAAACAAAATCAAGAAAAATCAACTTAATTGATTTGTTTGATTCTAATATTTAAAAAATTAAATTACTTGATTTGGTTTCTTCTAGGAAAAACTTTATCCAAACTAAATCATGAAAACGCCTATTTAGAATTATAAAGTTAAACTAAAGTAGTTGCTTTTTGGACAGTTGCTTTACAACAAAAATTATTCAACACCAAATACTACAGTAGTCTATAAACTTAAGCCTTAAGGTTTATACACTGATGATCTATTACACAATCAAATAGCATGCAATTTCAAACTTTTAGGAGGTGTCTTATTTTTTTCATAAGTTCGTGATAATTTTCAACTATTAAGCGAATGTTTTATTCCCTCCGTGTACTTTAATTTTATTTATTCTCTATATTAAAAATATACTTTCACTTTTTCTTATTCATTTTAGCAAATCAATAAGATCAAGATTTCTTTCATATTTTACTTTCATCGTTAATTACACATTTTACGAATTATTCCCTCCGATTCATAATAAGTGTCTCTTTTATTTAGCATGTTCATTAAAAAAAATATTAAATCCTATAAAAAATTACCTAGTATGATTAAACTACCCTTATTAAATATTGGCACATGATTATAGTGGGATTTATTGCTCTTGTGCACATAAGGGTAAAAGAGTAAAAACAAATTGAATTTTTTCTTGATTACCTAACTAGACACTTATTTTGAACCAAAATCAAAAAGTAAAAGAGACACTATTATGGACCGGAGGGAGTATTTCTCAAGATTTCTCAAAATACATATTATGGGCACTATGATAAAAATATACACTCCATTTATTATTTCTTAAGGGGCATGCAAAGTCCATTGTAAATAAATAAAAGTGAATGGAAAGAATACTTGGTATCAAATTGATGTGTATTAGTTTGACTTAGCACAAAGTTTAAGAAAATAAGAAAAATTATTAAATTTTGAGGTCTTAAATACGGGCGATGTGCACAAATAGCCACTAACAGCTCTTGTCTTTATTTTAAAGCTAGTGTTTTAAATATCTTTAGTCTTTAGCCACTGGCTTAATAAACTTTAATTGCACAGACGAAGATACCCTTGTGCTCATGTCCTTAACTTCAGGACTTCAGACTACATGTTCTTAACTTTTGAACTTGAAAATCTAAGTTTATGATATCAAGATTACATGTCCTTAACTTTTGAACCTGTAACTTTAAGTTATGTCCTTAACTTTTGAACTTGGAACTCTAAGTTCAAGACTTCAAGGCTATATGTCCTTTTTATGGAGTGTAATGTGTAAGTCAAAGATAAGGACTTATTGTCCTTAACTTTTGAACTTGTAACTGTAAGTTAAAGATTGATTGTCCTTAACTTTTGAACGTGTAAATGTAAGTTAAGGACTGTTTGTCTTTAACTTTTGAACTTGAAAATGAAAGTTAAGGACCTATTGTCATTAACTTTAGAACTTGTCATTGTAAGTTAGGGACTTATTGTCCTTAACTTTTGGACTTGTGCCCTTAACTATTGAACTTAACTTTAGGACTTCAAAACTATATTTCCTTAACTTTTGAACTTGAGACTCTAATTTATTATAAAATATAACCTTACTTGATGAAAGAAAACCTTTGAACATTAATTCACACAACTGGACAAATATGAATTAGGGAAAGTATTTAATAATAACTTCTGGGAAAGGAATTGCATTTCATGTTTACTCATCGCTCTTTTTCCTATTTTCACAATGTCATATCTTAATCTTTTTTTTTTAAATATGGAACCTCTCCCCAGTAGTATAATTGTGAATTTTCAAGTCATGAAGTGTCTCGACAATGAAAAATCCTATTTGCACCTTGTATAGACACCAAATTGATTAATTTCACTGTAGGAACCAATATTTAACAATTAAAAGATTTGTACCAAGAGAACACCAGAGAATACCAAATCTTTATATTTTAAATGCATCGTTGTATTTTGTTTGGGGAGGAAAGGGTAATACAGTCTTTTAATATTAATTTTAATAGACTAGTGGCTATTATTATAAGCATAAAAAATGTTGGATAAAAAGTAAATATCAGTTTAAACAGTGGTTACCCCATGCCATTTCTACCTTAAATACGTGCAAAGCGAGAATTAAAGGGTTACTAATAATAGAAAAAGAATAATTTTATTGAAACATACTAAAAAGAAAAAATAAAATACATAAATTAAAAGGAAGTAAGTTTTCTTTAAATTATACGTAAAATCAAATGTCCTGTTTAAATTTTTAACTCCTCCTGTCCATTGGTCATTGGCTATCACATAAAGAAAGATCTTTCTTTCTTTTCTCTCAATTTTCTGTTTTTGGCTTTTCCACTTCTCATTTCACTTTTGGACATGCGTGTGTTTGATTCTTCTACTTTCAGATGTATCTACTTTTGAAAAATTGACATAGATCACATATAGAGTTTTGGGTCGCAGTGCAACCGTAGTTACTTTTAAGTTTGTTATTTTAAATATATTCATAATTTATGATTAGTCAATTCTGTCAACCTTTAGCCTGAAATTTGTATACTCAATTTTTTTGTTGCTAATTTAAAATTCAAGGCAAAATATTCTAAATTTCTAAGTTGTTGGTTTGAAATTCAGAATTAAGTATCCTGAATTTATGAACTATTAATTTAAAATTGAGGACATAAGATACAATTTTTGAACTTTAGGACACGGTGTTAAACTTCACGATGTCCTCGTGTCCTAATATTTGAGCGAATTCGTTAATCTTTAAATATATTATAAAGTGTGAATATATTTCAAACGACATAATTGTGTTTCACTCAAAAGATGTTAAACTCTTTTAAGCAAGTCAATCACATAGATGAAGGGGTAAATCGTAGTCGAAGATAATAAACCCTAGGATAGTTTCAATATCGAAACAATAATAACAGTAAATGAAAAAAGACTATATTTCGATTACTTTTCAAACTGCGACTATTTTCGAATGACCACTTGTTGTAACGATCCGATTGGTCATTTTGAGCAATTGCACTTGCTCGGTAGTTCGGGGGCACGAGTAGATCCTATGATGTATTAGGACTTGTGTGCAAAATTTGAGTTCATTCTGGGTTGAGTTGATATGTTTCGGTGTGAGTTTTGTAAGTCAAAGGTTCGCATGTTCATTAAGTTTGATTTGAGGTGCGTTTCATCGTTTTCGATATTGTTATGTGTGTTTTGAGGCCTCAAGTAGGTCCGTATTATGATATCAAACTTGTTGATATATTTCGACGGGGTCCCGGGGGCTCAGGTGAGTTTCGGATAAGTTTGGGTTGTGTTGCGCTCGTTTTTCTTATGTTCCGGCGTCATTTCTTCAAGCATAAAGGGTACCACAGTGAACAAATGTTCTCCAATTTCTGTTTTAATTGAAGCATTAGATCTGTCACAAAAATTATGGAGCCATAGCAAAAAGAAACGTCAAATTTGAACATTGTATGAGGATTTTATGGTCATTTACTATGAAATAGGTTGCCAGATCTTTCAGATTCAATACGAAATTGCCACTGAATCCGTAGTTAATAAATTTGAACTATTTTTAAATATTAAAATCAACATATCTCCTTCAATATAAGGTCAAATGGAGTTATTCAAAAGCTTAACTTGACTATAATTTCAAAAGAAATCCATTGGAGACATAAAAAGTGAGTTTCGAGATCTTTTCGCATAAGAAACAAGGTAGAACATTGTTAAAACAAAGGTTTTGTGCATTTAACATATTTTGAGTTGGGGAATTCGGAATTGGGCAACTTTCGAGGCGATTTTCAGCATATGAATTGTGTTAAGTATTCTCTACTCGGTTTTGGTTATATTTCGTGAATCTATCTTCGATTTTAGCTTTTGGTTGATTAATTTTAAATATTGATTCGGAGTCAGATTTGAGTGAAACTAGTATGGTTGAACTCGTAATTGAATAGAATGACGGATTTTGTGAGTTTTGTCGGGTTTCGAGGTGCGGGCTCGGGCCGAGCGTTTTTGCCTATTTTTGGCTTTTGATTAAATATTCGACCTTTCTTGATTGGGATTGGTTTCTTTAGCAGTGTTTCATGTATTTGAGTTATTTTTTATTGGTTTGGAGCTGTTTGAAGATCAGAACGCACGTGATGGCATTCTTGGAGCATCGTTTGGCTTGCTCGATGTTGGATTTGTTTGTTTAAGATAAATAACTCTTCTAAACTTAATGTTGCGGTTATGAAATCCCGAATTATGTGTTATATTATTGGTATTGAGGTGATACACATGCTAGGCGAGGGGCGTGTTGGCGTGCATAGTGTGAGTTGTGACTTTGTTATTTCCTGGGCACTGTTTAGTGTACCACCTTATTGATATTTATATTTTTCACCATGTGATAAATAAATTGAGATATACATCATGCTAAATATCATTTTTAGGCTTTATGCAGATATTGTTGGGACCCATGGTGGTCGTTTCTTGCTATCATCTCATTGATTTTATTGATATATCATACTCAGTCATATTCATGCATTCATATCATATACTAGTTTGGGTTGTTGCTTATTGATACATCAAATTATTATTTTGAGTCAATTTACATGACATTATGAGATAGTAGGTAAGACTGGAGAGTGATGACTAAGTGAGGCCGAGTGCCTGATCGTGAGATATTTAGACTATGGCACGTGAGTTGTTGTGTTTTTCATGCAGCACATGAGCTATCCATGTGGATTATAGGCTTGGACTGTAAGAGTCCTTCCGGAGTATTCACAATCCCAGTGAGCATTGTTAATTATATTCGGGGATGGATCTTCTCCATAAGGATGGATTGGCATGTTTTCTCGTTACTAGGTTATAGTCAGTGATGCATATATATATGCCGAGATGGATCTTTCTTGAGCCGTATGGGCCATATACAGTACCAAGTGCTTGACTATGATAAGTAAAAGGTGTGATACAATGAGTTTGAGTACTTTCAGAGTGTGAGTACATGATTCATCTCTGAGATACATGACATTGGCATGCATAGAGACACATTTTCCTCACGTTGTGTTGTATCACGTCATTCATGGAATTTTACACCCATTGATATGTGGTCATATAGAGGTATCTCACATTTGCTATCTATAAAAAAAATAAAGCATCTTATGTATTGTGAAATGGAGCTTTGGAAAAGAAAATACAAATTTTCAAACTATCTCATATTTCAAGACTTTTTTTGGTAAATAATATGGGTTTTTACTGATACTTTTGAAATGTGGAACTATTTTGAGAAAACTGTGAAAATTTTGAACACTTTATCTCTAAGGTACTTCCTTATTTATATGTTTACATTATTATGAACTGTCATTGGATATTGGTGTTAGACCCGACCTATATTTTAGCTTGTAACTGCTTTCAACATAAGGTTAGATTTGTTATTTTTTGAGTGCATGAGGTTGGTTGTACTCATACTGCACTTCCTACACAGTACGTGCAAATCCTGGAGGTTGATGTTGCTGTGTTTGATGGTTGCTGGATTTGAAGGCCTACTTGTATTCTGGTTGTGTCTCCCTTTTGTTCATGGTAGTCGTAGATTTATAAAACTCCATTTATATACTTTTCAAACATAAGTTGTATTTATTTCATACCAACTTTGTAAACTCTACTCTTAGAAGCTCATGATTTCTATTACCAATTTTTGGGAATTGTATAAGATTCAGATAACTCATATGTTTAACTATTTATTTAATAATATTAAAATTGAATAGTTAGTAGTTGGCTTAACTGGCGGGTAAGGTTAGGTGCCATCACGACTAGTGAATTTTGGGTCGTGACATATTGGCATCAAAGCTCTAGGTTTATAGGTTCTATAAGTCATG
Organism: Nicotiana noctiflora; assembly: GCA_032618575.1. Lineage (NCBI taxonomy): Eukaryota > Viridiplantae > Streptophyta > Magnoliopsida > Solanales > Solanaceae > Nicotiana > Nicotiana noctiflora. The sequence goes on along the minus strand of JASVEL010003074.1, from coordinate 94,297 downwards.
AGCAAGTGTCTAGTAGAGTCGTGCGGATTGGTATGATGATGTCTATACCTATCTTCGAGTGGCTACACGACATTTAGGATATACTTCCCATCTTTCTTCCTTATCATGCGTCATTGATTCAGCTTGAAGCGTAACTCCTTGAGTCCTTTCCACGCATTCGTATGCGCGCATGGATGCTCGGTATCAGTTGTGCATCACGGCTTGTGATTCCCTGGATGAGGTATGATATGTGATTTCTATATATTTATGATGGGCAAGTCCGGAGAACTTGAGGCCGGGTTTTTTACTGTAGCTTGAGCATTGAGGTGTTGATTGTGCGCACATGTGCTTTTGAATTTATATGTCTGATAGTGTCCCTATTAAAGAAATTTGTGGATGGATGGCTACGTGATGAGTATGATGTGACTGCGAGATGTGTTCATATGATTGAATGTGATGGGAAGGGTCTGCTTGAAGAATAGAAAGAACTATTTAGTGCTAGATTTCCATCTTAATTTGATATATAGTCACGATTTATGGGTGTGTTGAAGGGATTTTCATGTTGTTAATTGAAGAGTGGAGCAGATTTTCATGTCGTGATATAAGTTCAGACTCAGGAAGATTAAGTGGTTGCGTGATAGTTATGACTGTGGAAGGGTATAGACAGAGGTCAGCTTGAGGCAAAGTAGGTGGGTTATCTCCTGTGGGGTTTCCTGAAGGTTGTGTGATCCATATGTTGTTTTGTAGCTAGTTGTTTTTACCACTGAATTATGTGTGTTGCAATTTGAGTTTAGATCACTTGTGAAAGTGGTCTTGACTGTTACAAGGCTGAATGCGACTTTGCAAATGATTTGAGATATTAGCGGGATTATGTTACATGAGATTATGAAGGATTTAGTTGAATTTCAGTGAGGGATTATGGTAGCAAGGTATCATATACTTTATTCCTTGGCTTTGGGCTAAGTAGGGGAGTCCTTTATAGACAGATTGATTGCACAATTATGCTTTGTATTGATTTCAATTTGTATCATACCGATGAATTAGTTGTAGCTTACAAAGGTTGAGATCCAGGATGACTCGAGTAAAGAAAATTTTGGATAAGGGTTGTGTTATGCTTTATGGGTATATCAGAAACATTGGATGATTTATTTGTTATTTGTAAAGGATACATGTATGGAGTAGGAAATCGCTTGGCTGCTTAGAAGAATGGGTTAATTCCTTAGGTGTTGTTGTACTAATGGGTCACAGGTCGTTCGGTTCATTTAATCAGTTTAATTGAGACATGAGTAGAATGGATGATTCTCGATAATGGTTCTAATGGTTTCAAAATTTATATGTAACAACTGGGAATCTTCAGGATGTGTATGGCTAGAAAGTGGGGTTACATTGGATGGTGTCAAAAACTTGTGGTATTTCGATATCATTATGAATTGTACATATCAATATCAGGAAAGAAAAGGTAATGGCTTTATATTCGTAGGAAGTCTCTTCAGGGTAAGTATTTTGAATGTGGTACTTTTGGGGATATTTAAGAGAGAATTTAGCGACTTATGAGCCTTAGGGTGGTGTGGTTTTATGTTAGGGTCTCGTGTGGTGATTATGGGTTAAAGATTATGGTATTATAGGAAGGTATCAATTTGAAGGTAATTCATAAAGAACTCGAATAAATAGGACGGCCAGGTAGTAGGTTGGATCGACATGGCAATGGATATGATTAGTTCTTTGGGTGATTATGAGGTAATGAGTTTCTACAAGTGTTTCGTGGTAATGCTCTTGAGTTTTAACGACCTTCATAGCTGGGTCGAGTTAGGGGGACTTAGTTCTGACGGCTTGGTTATGTGGAAATGGGATTCAGAGAGTTCTTGATGGTTTCTGCCACGGTTAGAGATATATATTTTCTACTGACGTAAGGAGAATGTGATGAATAGCGATTTTCTCCTAGATGGAATCAAATAGAAAGTTCTTGGCTAATTGAGTACGTAGCTAACGATGACTCATAGTGGATTATAAAGTTCTCATATTAATCATATGACAGCATGGTATATGTGGTTTGTTGTAGGGGATCGAGATTGGGCATGTGCAAGGTCACGATTTAGTTTTGAGAGGAAGGTCATAAGTCCTTAAGCAGCACAGACAGTTTCAGATGAATATGTAAATGGCATTACTATTTGGTATGACATGATAAGAGTATACATTTTAAAATGCGCAATGTGTTTTGGTTTATGAATATTTCATTAGTATTGCGGTGCTCTCCCAGTTGATCAACTACTGATGTTCAAATTTTCCTTTGTGGAACAGAAGAATTATAGAAGTATTCCTTGTGGGATAATCGCGTATTGGAGAAATGTTAGGCATTCGGGCGATGGAGATAAGATTAGATATGGTGATTTGTGTTCTACGGATTTGGATACTGGGAGTTCTCACAAGTAGATTGTTTCGTGGTTGTGGACTGTGAAGTTATAGCCGAAGCTAGTAAGAGGATAATATGTGTTGTGATTCAGTCATTGTAGACTTTTTGAGGGTTGCTTATCTATTATGGATCATAGTTTATTTGGGCTCATTGATAGGCCCAATATGGATGTGTGTTCCGCACTGGGTTGAATTTTTTAATTTCGAACTGCCATTATTGAGGGATCTGACATTCAGTTAATGTTGAGCTTATTCATGTTCTGAAATGATCTTTGAGTTACCCTTCTATGTTACGAGGAGTCATAAATGGTTGGTTATAATCACACATGGTGCGATTCTATTTGGGCTTAAAGCAGAAATTTGAGCAATATGAGTATTCGGGTATTACGTGAATGATTGCATGTTGGTCGTGTTCTTTCCGGATAGTGGCATTGTGCTATTTGCTCTCCCTGGTTAACGTAATGCACTTTGGGAACTTGATGTCGAATTTTGAGCGGTTATGGAATTGGAGTAGAATGGCTCGAGGTATATAATATGGACCAGCGTTTGGTTGGGATCACGTATTATAGCGGAGTTATGTAGAGATATGATCCTTTGTGTTAGATTCGTGAGTTTTGGTTCTGCGGGTGTGATAGGTTCTTTGCGTCATGGTAATACCCATTGATCTTACAGGATGGTTCTCTATTCTGATGTCATTTTCCATGTTTGAGTATATTTGCAATGATGTTGTTGTGTGTTCGAATTTCATAGGTTATGCCTATGGGTCGTATTGATATGTCATGTCACCAGAGTGGTTGTGTTGGATGAGACGAGATCATTAGACTTAGAATGAATACTATCAGAATTTATTACAGCATGGTTGGAAGGATAATATCAAAAGTCGACTTAGAAATCTGCTATGGTACCTATCGGATAAGACGGAACTCCATGACTTGTTGATCTGACGAATTGTTATGAGTTTCTACGTGTTTCTTTCATCATTTGGCAAAATATGAAGGTGTTAGAATGAGGCTCTGTTTGATAAGAGGTTTATTACCACTATTATGTTGTTTTGAGTAGCTATTGTGATTAGAAGTTATTGCTATGAGTGTTTGTTATATCATGTGATTTTATCTTGAGTTATGACTATGGATTGATACAGCTTGTTCAGACTCATACAGTGTGTAGATGTGAGATTCTAATCTTATAGAAAATTTTGGATATGGAAATTGGTTTCTAAGACTTATAGGCAAGGTTGGATTAAGAAATTTCAGTCATGTTGTGTGTTGTGCCCCTTTTTCCTTCCTTGCGTCGGGAGAATCGGGTCAATGATATTTTAGGTATAAGACGACTCGTTCCTTTTGGAAACTGGGTTTTGCATTTGAAGAATCGCCACCTAATGCTTTATGGTGCATTAGGACACCTACAATATTTATTTCTAAGTTTGCTTGATAACCAATAATAAGGTAAGGGCTTGAAATTATCCTGAGGAGAAGGTGTTAGGCACCCCTCAGATCTATTAGTGTGGTTCCCGGCCAGATAGTTCTTTGTGAATTTGGTGAAACTAACATATAAACAGATAAGGCTCAAATAAGAGGGGATTTTAATACACAATGGTTTGAAAGTAAACAAAGTTTGAAAGAGCAATTATTAAAAGGCTGATTTTTGAAAAGAAGTTATAATGCTTTAAAAGAAAAGAAAAAGGGAAGAGAGGGTCCTAGGTTTATTTATAATATGGTCACATCAATGCAATACTAGGTAATCACTACTCAAAATAGGGGCGACACATGGTATTAGCGCACCGGTTATCATATTCATATCTACCCTTCTCACCCCATTAAGGTACTAAAGTGCAGATTTATCTCGACCACTATTGCATGTTATTACCCACCCCATTCCTATCAGTCCCCGAGGTACTTAAGACTACTATTCCTAAAAGGGAGGGATATTAGGCTGACTTGGAGTTTCAAAGGTGATAAATCTAAGGCGACATATAAAAACATATAAGACAACACAATAACAGGGGAAGCATATAAACAATGAAGGCTCATATATACCTCATCAAACAAAGCAATCAAATAGAATGACTCAAACAACAAGCAAGTCTCTCTAAAAGGTACTTAAGGAAAGAAGATTATTGTTGTTGAAGTAGACCTGGTCTATTACATTACTCAGTTAAGAAGCACGAATCAGGCATGCCTGCTGGTTGTAGCAATTAACAATTAACAGAGGCGAGTTCAATTTATTATTATTACCTAAGGCTTGCCTAAATGTTAGGGTGAGATCTTAGGAACATGGTATCTATTGTTGAGTCTGAATGTGGCAAAGTAGTAACAACTTAAAATGAATGATTTGATATCCTATAAGAAGAGATTAAATTACTTAATAAGAAGAGATTAAATTACTTTAAAAATCTGGTTCAGAGTAGACTGATTTTAAATTAGACTAGTTTAAGATCCTACAGACGATGGGATCCACTACTGCTGGTTTTATTCTTATAGACATAATATCTAGTTGTTGATTTAATCCCTATAAACATGATATCTAAGATTGTTGATTTTAAACCCCTATAGGCATGATATTTAATATTGTGGAATGGAAACAAGCAAAATTTTACTTAGGAACTCCTATAGGCATGATATCTAAAATAGTAATGATATTATCATTATGAAAATGATACCAGATTATAACCAGTTGGATCTTAAGCACATGATATCTAAATGGTGAAAAACGTGCAGAATCTTAGATAATTCCTATAGGCAGATTATCAAGTTGTGAAGTTGAACATGCAAGATTTAAAGTAAGTCCTATAAACAACAACAACAACAACCCAATATATTCCCACAAAGTGGGGTCGGGGGAGGGCAATATGTAGACAGGCCTTACCTCTACCCGGGAGGGTAGAGAGGCTGTTTCCAATCGACCAAAAGATTTAAAGTAAGTCCTATAGACATGGTTTCTAAATGTAGATTGAACATGCAGAATTGAAAGCATTTCTATAGGCATGTTTTCTACCCTTGAGCATGCATAATTACCCATCTCTTTTCCACTAGCCACCCCCGAGTATTTATTACAATTTATTACAAACAAGAACTACAAAATTACATCAAAATATAAAAAAAATTACAACCAGAGGAATCCTGATTCTTGGTTCCTCCTTGAGCTACAGAATAAACTGCCTTAAGATGCTATGTTTCAAAGACTTTCTCAGACCTGGATGTGTTAGGGTTCCCTAAGGGTCTTAAAGGAACACGAGCAATGCTTACACCCAGGTTCATGGAATTAGATAGAGATGAGTGCAGTGTGGAAGGGCCAACCCTTATGTGTCCAAGTTCAGAGAGAGCTCATGGGTTCCTAGGCAAGGCTCATACAAGAGGGGCAGAACTTAAGTCTAAGAATATGGTGGAAGTGTGGGAATAAGTTTTTTTTAAATGAGAGGGGACAGGAAAAGGTAAGAGATGATAGGAAAATAGTGATAGTAAAGCATAAAACTAATAACTTCATACAAAAGGGGTTCAGGGGTTTGGAATCCACTGCAAAGAGCCTATGTACTTAGGCAAGGATCAGTTTTGGGCATGCACATCAATATGAGGTGCTGACATGCCTATAAACAAATGAGAACATACAACTACTAGAGAATACATGGAGGTTATGATCCCAAGGGGATCAGGTTTGGGTCATGCATAGCAATGTCCAATGCTATCATGTCCCAAACCAACCACAGATACCAAACACATTGGGATGAGATTTAGGATTCATGAGCCATGATAAGTAATTGACAGAGCATTAATTGAGCACAGAAAGGGGCAGATGACAGCATGTTTGATAATGGAACTCGGTTAAATACAAACAGGAGACAAACAAGGATGAAAGAAACATGGGTTGATGCTGAAAATTAGTTAGAACATACCAGTAAAGATGCAAATGCAGAGAAAAATAAGCAAGCTTCCCACAGACTAGCCTTAGCTTTGAGCCAGCTACGTAAGTCAGCAGTACAAGTAGCAATAGAAAAAAGAGAGAGATTTTAGTGGAGTGTGTGTCTGAACTCAAGTATTTTATGTCTTGTGTTCGTGTGTTTGAAAGAAGAGAATGTGGGTATTTATAGTTTTGAAAACATGTGATAAACAAGGCAATAAATAAAGTTCAATGCAAATAAGGAAGTAAACAGCAATCAGATTCAATCAACTAGGTGATTCCCCATTAATTCAGGAATTCACTTTCTAACGGGGCTGACAGGTTCAAAAGAAGGAAAGAAAATCAGTTTGTAGGCAGACTGGTTATTACCATAAAATAAAGTAGTAAAACATTAAGTACACAACCGAGTCCAAGTACAGAGATACACATATTTTGGGAAAGATTCAACAAGGCAATAATAAGAAGTGGTATCAATTATTTTACACAGGCGAGTAAAATTAGAGTTCACAAAAAGAGAAGTTTTGAAATCAGCCTTAAAATTGAGCATCAAACAAAGAAGGAACCTCAACATATAAATAGAATGCACAAACAAAAAACATGTGAGGCCAAACTATTAGAAAAATAAATAGCATGCAATAATAGTACAAAGTGAGTAGATAGCAAATATTCAAAGCATGATAGTCAAGTAGGTCAAGTCTCATTGGATCAGTAGTAAAGAAAATAAAGTGTCAGAAGCATGCAAAGGGTCTCACGGCATAGTCAAAGTAAGAACCTAGAATTAGAAAAATCATATAAGGGAAAGAGATGCTGAAATAAGGAACTACAAATCAAGTCAGGCATTCAAATGAGCAATTTCAACTCAAAGACATAGATTTTCTTTAACAATATTCAAGCTTAAAAGATAAAATAAACAAATAAGTTGAACCAATAGTTTAGAAACTCGAATAGACCCAAAAGAAATTAGGGTTTTTCAACATCGATCGAGTTTAAAGATGATGAAAAAATAGATTACATAAATACTTAGCAAACAGCTTTAAAAACTCGAATGAACCCAAAAGAAATTAGGGTTTTCAACATCAATCGAGTTTAAAGATGATAAACAAATAAATTAGACAATCTTTAGCAAATAGTCTCAGAAACTCGAATGAACCCAAAGAAATTATTGTTTTCAACAGCAATCGAGTCTAGAGATGACAAACAAGTAAATCAAACAAACACTAACAAATAGTCATAGAAACCCCAAAAGAATTAGGGTTTTTATCATGCTAAACTCAGAAAATATTTTGAAAAGAAGAACTTGAAGGAAAACCTTAATCAGAAAAAGATGAAGAGTCTTTGTTATTTTTAAAGCAAAATTAAAGAGAGTTGTAGAATTTATAGACAAGTTTATTATATTCTGGTAAGTATATTGTATGTCATGTCTTCTTCTTCTTCTTCTTCTTCTTTCAATCTAAAACTCAGCCAAAATCAAGTCTAATCTTCACCACACTTTCTCAAAATTGAGATATAAACTCCAAAAAATATTTCTAATAACACTCAATCCAATTAAATAATGGTTTTTAAAAAATTCAAATTCGAATTCAAAGCTTTACGATAGATTAGTCTTCAAATGTTCAATTCCTACAACCTTCTTACTAGGTGCTGAATTCATCTCTTGAAAAAGACTATCAAAGTGCAGGATAATCATATTTTCAAGAGAACACAATACAAACCGAAGTGTCACAAGTTTGAATTCAATAATATTCTTGCAGTGTTAAAGTTCCATACTTAGTGGGTAGCAATGTAAAAGAAAAAAGGGCAAACCCAGTGAGAAACTGGAGGTTACTTCATAGGTTGATTGGTAGAAAATAACTTTTAGGTTTACCTTATTAAGAGAGAAACAAGGTGAGAGAGAGTGATGAAAAAAGAAAAAAAAATTTGATAAGAGAGGCGGTGGAGAGGAAAGAGAAAAGGAGAGAAAAAAGGAAAAAGATATAACTAAATACTTTAATTTAAGACATTAATAATGGATTGAATTATTTGTAAGTAATACTTATTTAGGGTGGATAATATACAAAGCTAGCACAATTTTGGTAAACAAGTTTAAATAAGGAAAAAAAACCTTATAAGTTTGTCCATGGGATAATTGAAGGCGAAAAATGTAATTTCCTGTTCACTAAAAACAAAAATGCAATACTAACTGTTTACCAGCCAACAGTTGAGCTTCCAAATCAAGACGGAACAATTTCTCTGTGAATCAATTCTTCCATCAATGGCGTTTCCTCTCCATTACGTATGTCTTCTTCCTTTTACCCTCGTAAATTACTTTTGCAGTTTCATTTCCCCTTTAAAAAACTTTAATTTCTTCAATTAAGTTCAAAGATCTAATATCTATTTATTAGTCGATCACAATGCTCGATTCTCGAATTATTTCTGCATGTTTCTGTTCACTCCTATTACATATCTGATCTGTGCATAATTAATTAGGATTTAGCTACTCGTTGGTTGATTAATCATCAAAAGAGAAAAAAAATAATGAAATCTTGGGGTAATATTAGCTAATCTAGCTCATCATTTTATAATCATTGCATAGTTCAGATATCATTTGCGACATACGCTCCTGTATTTGTTACGTGTCATTTATCTGCCCAAATCTTGTATAGAACGGGTTAAGAATGATCTGATCCTATCATTCGTAACTTGATGTGAAATAACACTGCACATATATATATATATATATATATATATATATATATATATATATATATATATACATGAGTGGAAAGTAGCTCTCTACTCTCTACTCTCTGCGTACTCACGACCTTCCCCAGAGGATTCAACAGTTATAATACTAAAAAAAAATTATTTTTACCCTATTTTCACAATATAATTTTTCGAAAGTGGATTCAGTTGAACCTCCTTGCTCCTTACTATCTCCCCCTGCCGCACTGCGTACAATGCATTAATGGTTACTCATGGTAAATTGATCATATAATCACTGTAGGGTTCTTGCCCTGTGGTCAAGAATATACTTCTTTTGGATTCGGAAGGAAAGCGTGTAGCTGTTAAGTACTACTGCGATGACTGGCCGACAAATAGTGCCAAGCATGCTTTTGAGAAGGCTATTTTTACCAAGACTCAAAAGACAAATGCTCGCACTGAAGGTACTGCTAAACCTTATGGTTTATCTTTGATCTTAATGACTGCATATTAATATGCTTCTCGAAAGTCATAGCTTTTGTTCCTTTACCAAATAATTTGGTGCTGAATTGTTTTTACTCAATTAATTTTCTTTAACGATGAGAAATCAGTTTTTATGCCTATTGGACCTTCTTTTTGCTGTGTTCTAGTTTACTTTGTAAATAAGGAATAAAGCCAGTTCTTTTTTGCCTTACCAATAAGAAAAAAAGCCAGTTCTTTATATATCCATGTAGGATTCTCTAATTTTAATTCTTTTTGCTTACGTTTTGAAGTATTGATCTGCAGCTGAGATAGCAATGTTTGATAATAGCATTGTTGTCTATAAGTTTGTGCAAGACCTTCACTTCTTTGTAACGGGAGGTGATGATGAAAATGAACTAGTTCTAGCCACGGTTCTGCAGGGCTTCTTTGATGCAGTTACCCTTCTCCTCAGGTACAATGCGCCAAATCCTTAAACTATCTTGAGTCTTGTACTGTAATCTTTTCAGATGTGCATAGTTGCTGTCTAAACGATCATTCAATTATTGCAGGAGTAATGTTGAGCAGAGAGAGGCTCTTGAGAACTTAGATTTAGTTCTTTTGTGCCTAGATGAGATTGTGGATGGAGGGTAAGTGACGTGGTTCTCTAATGATGTCCTAACAGAATTTACAGTGTTTTCTTTCAACTTAACATCCTTTTTTCAATTTTACTTTTCCGTTTCTCTCTTTCAATGTTGTTCTGCTAGAAGCTCTTACAGTCATCCTTTAGCAATTTATTTCTGTCATCTCGTGCTGCGTAAGTACTACATCCTCTGCAAATACGTCCTTGCTTCAAAAGTTGTTCTTGCTGTATAGAGGGATGCATATAAGTTTAGGTCGAACAACAGCACAATATGCTCGAGGTAACTAGCTTTCATACTTTAGCATTTGGGTGGTTATGCTTTTCTACCTTTAGCAGTAATTTGTTCTACGGAGGCACTTTTTGACTTTTGAGGCTGCCATACTCTGTTCAACACCCCTTCCTCCATGGCTCAGATGGTATGTTGAGCCAGGAGACTGAATATGGTTTGCGAGGATTTATATAGGTTTTGGCTACTAAAGGTTAAGCTCTCTCATATAATGTGTGTGCCCAATATAACTGCATCCCTTGTGCCAAAACTGAAGTTTTATCCTCCTAACCGCCCCACCCTTTTTGTTTCTGTTTCCTCTTTTAGCCAACGGCTAATGTGGTGTTCGTGGTTTGCATAAACTAAAAGTACATATCAGAGCTGTAGTGGAAGCATTTTGGTTCAAATGCTCCTCATCCTGATAGGAAATTCAGAAAGCATACCTCAAGTTTTTCGATAGAGGCATAGTCCTCTTATTAAATAAAGCTAATATTGGCTAAAAATTAACAGTTACTCTGTTTAAAGTTCATATTTGTGAATCACGTGAGCTACTTCCTCTTTTCTACCCAGAAACTCTTTACATGGGAGAAGTTTTACCTAAAACCTTTTGGTGTTATTGAATAATCCTGGCAGGATGATTCTTGAAACAGATGGTAATGTCATTGCTGGCAAAGTTGCTAGTCATAACATGGATGATGGGTCACCGATTTCAGAGCAGGTAACCAACAATTCTTTATATTTGCTGAATTATATTTTAGACAGTATTCAATATTTTGGAGGACCTCAGGAATATGACGGTGATCCTAGAAGTATGATATTAGGCCTCTTGGACCAATAGAATGACAACCCCTTCCTTTGAAGGTCTAGAAATCATGTTCCTCTATGGGCCTTGGTTTTCAAGATTGAAACATTGTTTTGCTGGTTGGGCGACGGTTTAAGACATCTGATTCACTGAGCTTAGTTAGAACCTTTTACGAGGCAACCCTTTCTAACGGGTTATTTTAGAACGTCTGAATCATGTCAATTTCATGAGTCATACCTATAATTCTAATTGCCAGAAGAACAAATAAAAGTGAGACAATTCTGTGGGTCGTATTCGTTTATACAATCAACTATCCCTTTGTCCAAAACTTAGGTTGTATCCGCTATATCTGATTCTTTTTCTTGGGGGACTAACCTAATTTATCCCGTAGCAAAACCCTCTGAGAAATGAAAAATAAAAAGCATTTTATCTTCTTTCCCAGACCCTATGGTGTGGGATAATACTGGGTATGTTGTTGTTGTTATTGTTTATCTTCTTTCCTTAGAAAAGTTCTCTCTTGATAAACCATTCTCATGCAAAGTGTTATTTATTCTAAAGCTGTTGAGTGGGTAACATATTTTAAAATCTCATGCAAAACATTGTTCTGCTGAGTTGTTTCTTTGCCAGTGAACTCTCAGTTTCTGAATTTTCTCACTTCTAGTTGCAAACCTCATTATCTCCTACAGTAATTCTTTTGGTTTCTACTGTTTAAGTACCTAAAAGGAACCTACTTATTACATATTAAAGAGCTACAGCGTTCATTATACTTCGGAGACATTTATTATCATGTTGCGTAGCTATTGACCTGCATGTTTGGTTTGTTCTATAATTTTCAGACAATCAGTCAAGCATTGGCAACGGCTCGTGAGCATTTTACAAGATCATTTCTCAGATGAAGCATCTCGCTGTTTGTGAAAAGAGATAAATTGACTTCATTGTTTAGAAGGGTTTGTCCCCAGAATTTTCAGTTGGTTTTTCCTGGGGATGGAAATATTTTCCATCCTATTAAGTCGATTCTTGTTTTAAGTTCATATAGAATATCTTATTCTGTTAATTTTAAGCCTTTTAGGGTGTGTTTTGCATGAAGCGGAAAATGTTTGCCAATTTTCTCATGTTTGGTTGGCTTAAATGTTACGGAAAACATTTTTCTCGTGAAGTCATTGTTTTCCCTATCAAGATAAGGGAAAGAGTTAATACCCTAAAATCCCCCTTAACTATCATGTTCTTGTCAGTTTCCTACTTAAACTATTCGGTATCCCAAAAAACGCCCTGAACTATATTGTCATTCATATTAAAAATCTCTCATTGCATTCTTAGTGGTACGTGTAGTACATGCTCCTAGTTATTTAAAAATGTGTCATGTAGCACTACACGTGGATATTCAGCTCAACATAAAACCCGCCTAAACTATCACATTTTTGTCAATTACTTACTTAAGCTATCTGGTATCTCCAAAATCTCCCTAAACTATATTCCCCTATACATTAAAATCTCATGTTGAACTTTTAAAGGTGCGTCTCACGAGGACAATGTGTATAGGATTTTTCTGCTCGTGCTTTGTCAAATTCTAGTATAATTTATGATATCGTTCCACAGAGATTGGATCATCTATGCTACAGACTTTTAATATTTCAACTACTATTTGAGAGAATCAATTTGATAAAAAGCGAGTGAGGTTTAGAACCTGTTAATTACTTAAATAAAAACCAAGAACTTGCGGAGATTTATAATTTAAAAGAATTGGGAATCGTTAAATTCACTTGATAATATATTATAATAAAATCTCAATTTTTGCATGCATTTATCTAAGGAATAATTGCTTATTGCTAATACAATTATATTTATGTCACGTCTAGGATTTTTCACCCTCGGGAGTCGTGATGACGCCTACTAATGAGAGCTAGGCAAGCCAATTTTAATTACCTTTCCATTAATGATCTAACCCATTTTGACAATAAACGGCAAAACATAAAAGCAACAAAATTCAATAATAAGCGGAAGTCTTAGCATTATGTAAAACTGAGTAGAAATGCGGAGAGTTCAATAATATTCTCTACCCAAGACTGGTATCACTGTAGGACTTCTTTCCTAAGCGGAGATTTGGACTACATGGACCTAAGCAACCCGCCGACAGAGGCAGCCTTTCACTGTTAGAAACTTTGATTTAGATTGGCAGGATTCTGTCTAATCTTTCCTAATTTATAAATTGCACTCAATCAACATAGTTTCCACTTATTCCTTCTGGACCACCTCTTTTCTAATCAAATTTGATCAAATCTTTCTCACAAACTTCTAAGAATACTAAATACAACGTCTGAAAGAAATACAAACTGTTTGTCTCGACATAACGAGATAACAGACTAAAAGAGAAGATGTAGGAGACGCCGGGCCTACGGACGCCTCAAGGCTACCTCGGGTCTCGCTGGACTGAAGGCCTGCTCCCACACTAATATTGTTGCTGCTACTGTCTGAAACCAGGATCTGTGCAAATAACATAGAGTGTAGTATCAGCACAACCGACCCCATATGTTGGTAAGTGTCTAGCCTAACCCCAGCGAAGTAGAGACGAGGCTAGACTGGACTACCACGTAAACCTGTGCAATTAATACATACAACGGAATCGAAATACAAGACAAGTAAACAATATGGGAGGGAAAGCATGCTGTGGGGAGATAACAATTTTTAGTATAAATTGACTAATACGAAGGAAAAGACAACTCATATAACAATAAGAAATAGAGATCAACAAGTGCACGGCATCACCCTTCGTGCTTTTACTCTCATACCTCACATGTAATCAATAGAATCGGACCGAAATGGCACATCGTGAGGAACGATATCAACATTCGTGCTTTACTCTCTTTTCCTCACAATAAATAAATAATGCACGGCAACACCCTTCGTACTTTACACTCTATCCTCACAAGAAGTAAAAAATGCACCACATCACCCTTCATGCTTTAACACTCTTCCTCATCCAAATCAACAATCACAAATAAGGGCAAGGGAAATGATAAATCAATAATGGAAATCCCGACAAGGGAATGCAAGCCAACAATTAAAAACTCGGCAAGGGTACAACATTAATAATCAACTACGTCCCGGCAAGGAAATAAATCATTAACTCTTTCTCTTTCTTTCACTTTCATCTCATAGTGCACATTACCACTTGAGCCAATACCTTAAGTATTTACTTATCTCATGTACCTTCACAATTTGCATTTTAACTCGAGCCAACGCTCCACGAAGTTTAAAAATCACAATTTACGAAGTTTAAAGATGACAATTTACTTTCACAAGATCTTTACAACATATATAAGTCATCAATTAAGTATGAAAAAAATATAACAATAATCCCAGCTATTTGAAAAATAAGGACTCACGATCATGCTAGACACCAATGTATAAATACTTGTCACCATACCTATGCATAACGAACCTTCTTAGGCGAGACCCGAAGCAGAACCCGCTCGCCAACCATATATGCCAATCCACAAACCTTCTTGTGCGCAAAACTCTTCTGTCTGGACTGGGCTGCGTGAAGTCTGTCCTAAATCACTTTAACCTTCTCCATCGCATTCTGAACCATTTCTATGCCCAACAACATGGCCTCACCCGGCTCAAACCAACCCACTGGATATATACATCTCCTACCATATAAGGCCTCATACTGCGCCATCTAAATGCTGGACTGATAGCTGTTGTTATAAGCGAACTCCGCCAGTGGCACGAAATGGCCCCATGACCCTCCAAACTCAATCACGCACGCACGGAGCATATCCTATAAAATCTAAGTGCGCTCGGACTGTCCATCTATCTAGGGGTGGAATGCCTTGATCAACTCCACTAAAGTGCCTAACTCCTGATGCACGGCTCTCCAGAACCACGATGTAGATATAAACTGAGTACCTCTGTTTGAGATGATAGAAACTAGAATACCATGCAACTGGACGATCTCCCTCATATAAATCTTCGCCAACCGCTCCAATGAATAAGTAGTGCACACAGGTATGAAATGAGCGGACTTGGTTAGCCGATCTACAATGACCCAAATAGAATCGAACTTCCTCACGGTCTGTGGGAGTCCAGATACGAAGTCCATGGTGATACGCTCCCACTTCTACTTTGGGATCTCAATCTGCTATAACAACCCACCCGGACGCTGGTGTTCATACTTCACCTGCTGGCAACTGAGGCATCTAGACACATAGTCAACTATATCCTTCTTCATCCACCTTCACTAGTAGTAGTGCCTCAAGTCCTGTTACATTTTCGCGGTACCCGGATGGATGGAATACCACGAGCTATGAGCCTCATCTAGAATCAACTCTCGAAGATCATTTACATTAGGCACATAAATCCGACCCTGCATCTTCAACACTCTATCATCCCTGATGTAACATCTCGGGCATCACCACGCCGAACTATATCCTAAAGGACAAGCAAATGAGGGTCATCAAACCGCCGCTCCCTAATGCAATCAAATAGGGAAGACCGAGAAACCACAGGCTAGAACCCGACTGGGCTCTGAAAGGTCCAATCTCACAAACTGCCTGGCTAAAGCCTGAACATCCATCGTCATAGGTCTCTTTGAGATTGGTAGATATGCCAAACTCCCCAAACTCTCCGCCCGGTGACTCAAGGCATCAACAACCACATTGGCCTTGCCCGGGTGATAAAGAATAGTAATATTATAATCCTTTAACAACTCTAAGCATCTCCTCTGATGCATATTCAGGTCTTTCTGCTTGAGCAAGTGCTGCAAACTCTAATGGTCAGTGTAGATCTCACAAGGCACCCCATACAAATAATGACGCTAGATCTTCAAGGCGTGAACAATGGCAGCTAACACAAGATCGCGGACATGGTAGTTCTTTTCATGCACCTTCAACTGTAGGGACGCATAAGATATCACCCTACCGTCCTGCATCAATACCGCTCCAAGTCCAACCCGTGAGGCATCACAATAAACTGTATAGGACCCCGAACCGGTAGGCAACATCAAGATTGGAGATAAAGTCAAAGTTGTCTTGAGCTTTTGGAAGCTCTCCTCACACTCCTCTGTCCACAAAAATGGGGCACCCTTCTGGGTCAATCTAGGCATAGGGGTCGCGATCGATGAGAACCCCTCCACAAAGTGACGGTAATAACCCACAAAGCCTAGGAAATTACGGATCTCAGTAGCTGAGGAGGGCCTGGGCCAACTCTACACAGCTTCCACCTTCCGCGGATCCACTCGAATGTCCTCACTCGACATCACGTGGACTAGGAATGCCACAGAACTCAGCCAGAACTCACATTTAGAGAACTTTGCATACAATCTCTTCTCCCTCAGAGACTGAAGCACTACCCTCATGTGCTGCTCATGATCTTCTTAACTTCGGGAATATACCAAAATATCATCAATAAAAACAATCACGAATGAATCAAGATATGGCCTGAATACGATGTGCATCAAATGCATAAAAGTTGTCGAGGCACTAGTCAGCTTAAAAGACATAACAAGGAACTCATAATAACCATACCGAGTGCTAAAAGCAGTCTTCGGGATATCTGGCTCCCGAATCGTCAACTAATGGTAACCTGAGCGCAAATCAATCTTGGAAAACAGCTGTGCGCCCTGAAGCTGATCAAACAGATCATCAATACGAGGTAAAGGATATCGGTTCTTCTCCGAAACTTTGTTCAACTGGGGATAATCAATGAACATACGCATAGAACTGTCCTTCTTCTTCATAAACAAAATAGGGGCTCCCCATGGTGAAACACCGGGCCGAATGAAACCCTTACCCAACAATTCCTGCAACTGAGCCTTCAACTCAAGAGGAGCCATGCGATATGGGGGAATTGAAATGGGCTGAGTGCCCGGCAAGAGATCAATGCCAAAATCGATATCTCTATCGGGCGGCATGCCTAGAAGATCAGCTGGAAACACATCGAGGAAATCCCGTACCACTAAGACTCAATCAACAGAATGGGTGTCAACACTGACATCTCTCACATAAGCTAAATAAGCAGCATACCCCTTCTTAACCATAAGTTTTAAGAAAAAAAATAACCCTGCTGGGAGTATTATCTAAGGTACCACTCCACTAAATACGTGGAACATCTAGTATAGCCAGCGTCACGGTCTTAGTGTGACAATCAAGAATAACATGATGGGGCGACAACCAGTCCATGCCCAGAATAATATCAAAATCAACCATACCGAGTAATAATAGATCAGCCTTGGTCTCAAAACCATGAATAGTAACCAAACATGACCGGTACACGCAGTCCACAACAAGAGAATCACCTAGAGGAATAGAAACATAAATGGGGGTACTCAAAGAATCTTGAGGCATACCCAAATGCGAAGCAAAATAAAAGGACACATATGAATAAGTAGAGCCGGGATCGAATAGAACTGATGCCTCTCTGTGACAAACCAGAATAATACATGTGATGACAGAATAGGAGGCAACCACCTCGGTGCGAGCAGGAATGCAATAATATCTGGCCTGACCCCTCTCACGAGGGCCACCTCTATCCCCCCGACCTCTGCCCCTGGTTGGCTGGGTAGGTGGGCAAGCAGTGCAAGCTGGAATCATAGACTGAGAACTTTGAGAGGCATGTTGTGGCTGAGCAATCTGTGTAGATGCCCCCTACCAAGTTTGGGGCAGTCCCTAACTAAGTGACGTGTATCGCCATACTCAAAGCAAGCTCTGGGAGGACGTGGTGGTTGTGAATGACTGGAGCTAGGTCCGCTAGACTGACATCTGGAGGTACCCCGCAGGAGGCGCGCTAGAAACTGGGGATGCATAATAAGGCTCCTGAGGTGCTGGTAGAGCTGGAGTACTACCAGCTGCTGGCAAGGCTGAATGAACAAAGCGACCAGAATAACCCCTACCATAACGTCCAACTGATGAAGTACAGGCACCAGAGTAATAATCCGACTCTCGAGACCTCTTGGCCTCTCTCTCCCCTCGCTCCCTCGCGAGCATACCCTCAATCTGTCTAGCAATGCTCACTACCTGCTGGTAGGGTATATCCATCTCTAACTCTCGGTCTATACTGGACCGGATGGGCGGAATAAGACCCTCGATAAACCTTCACACTCTCTCCCGAACTGTGGGGACCAAAGTTGGTGCATGTCTGGCCAACCTGGTATAACGGATGGCATATTCTAAGACTGTCATAGCACCCTGGCGCAAATGCTCAAGCTCTGCGCTCCATGAATCCTTGAGGCTCTGGGGAACAAACTCCCTCATAAACATGTCGGAGAACTGGGTCCAAGTTAGTGAGGAAGACTCGACTGGACTATCCAACTCGTAAGTGTGCCACCAATCATAGGCAGCTTCTCGAAGCTGGAAGGTGGTGAAAGAAACCTCACTAGACTCCACTATGCCCATAGTATGAAGAATGCGATGATACTCCTCCAAGAATCCCAATGCGTCATCTGAAGCTAGGCCACTGAACACTAGGGATCATATTTCTTGAACCTCTCTAGCCTGCGCTGCTCGTCCTCTGAGATAGCTGACCCATCCCCGGGCTGTACTGGTGCTGCAGGCGGTTCATGAATAACCTCTAGAACCTGCTCCATCGGTACTCTCTGCTTAGGAGTGCGGGCTGCGGGAGTCTGGGTCCCTCCCTTGGCCTGAGATATGGCTGCAGTGAGGGGAAGCAACCCCACCTGATCCAAGGTAGTGTACATGTTCATGAACTGAGCCAGGGTCTCTTGGAGAGCTAGAGTAGTAGTAGCTGTAGTAGGGTTACCAAGTGCCTGTGCTCCAACCGGATATGTTGGTGGTACCTCAGCGGAAGCGCGCACGGATGTTGTGGCTGCACCTCGTGCGCGTCTTCGACCTCTACCCCGGCCCCGGCCTCTAACGACGGTAGCAGGGGGCGTGGGTGCCTGGCCCTCTCGTGTAGCACGTGTCCTCACCATCTGTGATTAGAATAGAAGGCAGAAGTTTAGAATTGGTGTTAAAATATCACACGACAAGGAATTCAAAAGAAAGGAAGATTTTTCCTAAATAATTACATAGCCTCTCGTAGATAAATACGGACGTCTTCGTACCGATCAGTGAGACTCTGATAAACTGGCATGTGTCTCGTGAATCCTATGAACCTAGAGCTCTGATACCAACTTGTCACGACCCTAATTCACCAATTGTGAACACATCATGACGACACCTAGTCTCCACGGCCAGGTAAGCCTAACACATTGCGGAAGTAACAACACTTGCGGAATTTATAATCGAAACCAAATAACATGAATAAGGTATACAGTTGTCGCCTGACACATACACTTTAACACTTTAAAGATATGAAACTATCCCCAAAGACACGAAAACCCATGGGCAACTCAAACTAAGAATGAAACATAATACTTCTCTAATCATACGGAAATGTCTATAACAAGGAATAACAGAATATCATCTAGCTAATTATAAAGTAGAGTGAGACGGAGACTCTTCAGTCTGTGGACGCGACAGATATACCTCAAGTCTCCAAAAATGCTCCTGCAGCTACTGGTAGTTCACCTGCGTAGAGGTACCTAGATCTGCACATGAAAAATATGCGCATAAGAGGCGTGAGTACACCACAACGGTACTCAGTAAGTGACAAGTCTAACCCCGATTGGGTAGTGACGAGGAAAAATCAGAGCCCTACTGAGACAAAAATAATAAAATAGCAAAATATTAATAGTGTTGAAGTCTGATGAAAACTAATGAACACAATAATGTGGTAAAATAGTTTAATGAAACATAATACTATAAGACAAAAAGAAACACAGAGTAAATATAGCTAAATTATAAGTATACCGATGAGAGTCTCCCAGGATACCGTCCTGTAGCCCCAAAATAAAAGTGCATGGGGATCATCCGGGATACCGTCCCGTAGTCCAAAAATAAAAGTGCATGGGGATCTCCCGGGATACCTTCCGTAGTCCCAAAGTAAAGGTACATGGGGATCTCCAAGGATACCGTTCCGTAGTCCCAAAGTAAAAATGCATGGGGATCTCCCGGGAATCAAACCCGTAGTCCCAAAGAAAACAAACAAGGGGGAGCTCCCGGAATCCCGTATCCGTAGTCCCAATGTAAATGCGCAACCAACATCAGAGAAGTATTCAAAAATTGAAGTACAACAATTCAGGCAACAAATAATACTGACCTAACATGATCAACGTAATCACAGTTAAGACAATTTAAATAATTAGGCAACTTGAATCAATTAAACATGCTCTTCTACGCCAGCACCCACTATAATAGCAAGTAAAGTAAGGCAAATATGAAAGAAAATCCAAATCAAGTATTAAGTAAAAATCTGGGTTTCAACAATTAGCTCAAGTACGCGCTCGTCACCTCACGTACAAGACATTCAATTACCAATTATCACATCCGAAGGGACGAAGTCCCCCACACAAGGTTAGGCAAGCCATTTACCTCGAACCGGTGCGAAATTAACTAGGGAACGATGCCCTTGCCACGAGTATCCGACCCTAAATTGCCCAAATCTATTCAATTCAATTACAAATCGTAAATAATATTGTAAACAACTGATTCCACTATTAAAATTAAAGCTAGGGCGTGAAAATAGGTAAAATGACCAAAATACCCCTCCATCCAACGTCTCGGAATCGAATAAATTTTACATTTAGAACCCTCGTACTCTTGCGAGTCTAACCATATAATAATCTCCCAAATATGAGGTCAAATGATCACTCAAAATCACAAAATTAAGCCTAAGAAGTTTCACCCGTTTTTCTCAATTTTAGTCGTTGAATTTGAATTGTTGTGGTTGATTTAGCTAGGAAATGATGGAATATAACTAGAAGGGATCAAAGCAACGTTACCCAATGATCTTCTCTTCAAAACCCACTCAAAATCGCCTTCTCCCAAGCTCTCAATTGATTTTTCTAACTTTGAAATAAACCCTCGGATTATCCCTTTTCAGACGTGTGATTTTTACTTTTGCGACCCAGGGACCGCTTCTGCGGTCCCGCTTCTATGATAAGACTAAGTTTTTTTGGTTCAACTTAAAGGGGCGGGGTTCGCTTTTGCGGACTAATAACCGCATTTGCGATTCCGCTTACGCGGGAAGGAGACCACTTTTGCGGTTCTCTTGAGATGGTGCAAATTTGCTTATGCGGTGAGATGGCCGCTTATACGGCTCCACTTCTGCGGCTCCAAGACCGCAGAAGCGAAAATACCAGAACCCTGCTACAACTTTTCCTTCTAACTCCAAGCTTTGCCCGTTGAGCATCCAAAATCATCTTGTGACCCTGGGCCTCCAACCAAAAGCACCAATACCACCTAATAACTTATTCGAACTTGTATCAATCTATAAAACATCTCAAACGACATCGGAAGCCCGATTAAATCAAGGATTCAAGCCTATGAACTTCAAATTCTATCAAAATATGCTTTCGATCCAAAACCTAACAAAACCTCGTCCGAATGACCTGAAATTTTTCACACACATCCCAAATGACATGACGGAGCTACAACAACTTCCGAAATTCCAATTCGACCCTCAGATCAAAAATTCACTATTGGATCGAAAACCTCAAAATTTCAAACTTCGGCATTTCAAGCCTAAATGAGCTATGGACCTCCAAATTACATTCCGAACATGCTCCCAACCCCGAAAATTACCTAACGGAGCTAACAGAACCATCAGATATCCATTCCGAGGTCGTCTTTACCCTGTTCTAAATATGGACTATTTTTCAACTCTTAAGCTCTCATTTAGGGATTAAGTGTCTCAAAACACTATGTGTCCTAATACCGAGCGTCCCGGCAAATCAAAATAGCATAAATGAACTTAGGGAAAGCAGTTAATGGGGGATCAGGGTGTAAATTCCAAAAACGACCGGCCGGGTCGTTACATTCTTGCTGCTCGGTTATTATTTATCTTTATTACTCTCTGAGTTGGAGTACTCACTTTACTCCGTGCACCTTGTGTGCATCTCTTTACTATCTCCACCTTGTGTGCATATGCAGGTATTCATACACCCTGTAGCGGGTTTTTGCCTGATTTGAGGCAGGGTTATCAGAGTTTAACGAGGTGGCTGTCTGCGTTCACAACACCACTTTTCTCCTTTTTTATTTATCATTCCTGTTTGTATATTTCAGACCTTGTAGTTGTATTTATACTCTCATAGATGCTCATGACTAGTGACACCCCCGGTTTAGGCTGTGTTTGGGCTGTACTTCCGCATTCTTATGGTGTTAATCTGCTGTTTAGAAATTATTAAATCATGTTTTAGCCTACTTTATTGCTATTTAGCTGTTTGACTTCAAATTTAAAATGTGTCGGCTAGCCTTATCTTTACGTGAGGCGCTATCACGATCGGATATGGGTTTAGGGTCACGACAAAAGTAAAATGTACAACTTATAATTTGAGTATAATGGTTCAGTAAGTTTTTGATTTTTCTCAAAGGCAAGACGTTGGATTCTTCTCTGCTCAAATGGATTTATATGGTGCATCGGTTCCTCTCCACGTGTGGAATAGACTGATGAAGTCGAAAAGCCAGAAGGTGAAAAATATATGAAGGTTAAATTTTTTATCACTATATATATCATCTTTCTTCACCCTATACGCTGGCTTTACTTGATCTTTGGCAGAGCAGGCAAAGAATGGATCGCTCCAAGTAAAGTAGCAAACCGCAGCAGCAAGGTGCAACGATGCAACAATGCCTCTATTGTTCAAGACTCCTTTAGCAAACAGAAAAATGTATTCTATTGCGATCAAGTGTGAGCATTCAGTAAATTTATGTGTACAAAATGCAAAAAGGCGAAAATGAAATCCACTATGGAACTTAATTTGCTTTCACTCTGATGTAAATGATTAAAAAAAATTGGTTTAAGCAAGAAGGATGTACCATCTTTCTGGAAAAAAGTAAAGAATTGTTTTAAGGAATTTGAAGAATATTGTGATAAAATCCACACAGAAGCACAGGAGAGACCAACTACTTTGATATTTACATTTGCATCTGTCCAGAATGCACTTTTTTGTAACTTTTGATGATCTATTTAATTTTCGGTAAACTCATGTTTGTGCGGAGATTCCACTACAGTTATACAAGGTTTTTGTATTACTTTAACTAAGAGAAATCTGATAATAATATTCATGCATAAATTGTGTGATCGTAAGGGCTGTCCACAAACTTTTGCTGAAAAGACATCTCTACCATGGAGCTAAGTTGCCTAATTTTACTTCCATATGCAAGTCTATTTAGTATATACTAGGTAAGGTTTGCACGGGCCCAATATTATAAGAGTTAAAACTATTTTTCTCTAACTTATTTTGATATATAATTATACATATTAAAAAATTGATGCATGGATATAAGTATCAAATCAGAGGCAACCTGTTCCCAGATATTATTTACGTAGATTTTGCCTCAAAATAGGCATTAACTTTAGTAGATGCTTAAAGTGTTAGCCTTTACATTATATATGGGATAGCTATTTGTGTTAGCCTTTACATTATATATGGGATAGCTATTTACATATTGGCTAACAGTGATGTGTGTTTCATGCGGTGTTTAATTTCTGCAAACAAAGAAGCAAGACAATATTTCGCATCTGCTAAAGTGCTAAAAGTTGAAAAAATAGGACACATGCAAATGCACTCATGAATCTCAATAGATTCAAATTGGACAGATAAGACTTAGTATTTTGAGAGAACAAAGCATAACATCGCATCCAAAATATTTTAGCAGAAGGTTCTCAAAGTATATAACTCAACTACTACTTTAATTTCAATAGTTTACCAAATGTAAATATTTCTGAATAGCGTGAGAGACAGCTCATCTATGTGCAAACTCTTAAAGAAACCTGCTATTTATATTAGTTTAGCCTACATATTTATCAAAATCATAACTTTACCTGCACGCCAACTGTAGCGGGCTTTAAGTACTGATTTTGCAAGCAATTAAGTGGTCTAATCAAGCCAAAAGCTTTCAATCTCACACTGACTCTAAACTATCTGGAGCAATGTAAGAGTAAAAAGCTTTCTTGAAGAAAATAACAAAAATAAAAATAAAGCTAAGCATTTGCACTACCCTTACTCATTCTTAGAGCTAAGAAGTACTCACACTCTTGAAGATTTTGGAATGGATATGAAGCAAAAAAGGGAAGGGAGAAAGAAAACCAATAATAGAATACCTCAATGCCACCATAAAAAAACACAATCAAGAAGACCACTTTATCGCAAGTTCAATAGTTGTTAAGGCAACAAATAGTTGATCACACATAAAATCATAGAGAGTGCATATCTTGGCTTATCACTATTCCTTTCAAATTTCATTTAGTTATTGCACAAATATTAGTACCGCTCGCTTAGACCTTTAAATTTTAATAAGAGTAAATTAAAATATTATTTATCTTCCCTAGATATGTATTGTATCTGTTGACTATTACAGATTAAGGCACTTTATGGGAAATAAAAAGTAGCACTAAAAATTAAATATGTTAAGGAGAAACTCTCAACATATTTAATCCTAGAGCATGTAGCACACATAGATTCAACATATTCAATGGACCCGCAAACAAAAGTTAACTGAAGAAGGGGTGAGAGACAGAAAAGAAGGTATACCAATTTCTATCCTAGAGAATGTAGCACGCCTTGATTTCTTTATTTCTCATACAAGTGTGAGAGCTCTGTTTAATTTTATGTCGTCAACCCACTCTTCAAAAATCAGTTTTTCCAGTCAAAGCAACAAACAATGGTAAAGTTATTCTGAACCTTAAACAAGCAATCACAAATAGTGAAAAAAGTACTATCTGGAAGAAACATTGATAATTAAACATACCTCACCCTTAAATGTGCTAAATGGAACTTCTTTTTCATCAATATCCTGCATCAAAACTTAAGCATCAGCAAGGAACATACGCATCAATATACTGCACAGCAAAATCCAATCAAATGAACATGAAAAAATCTTATCTCTTTTTAGATGAGAAAATGTTTTTGCTGACATCTCTTTTAGCATAAAAAATTTATAAGCAATTTCCATTAGATGATGTCAAGATGAGTAAGGATATTTCGTGATATTGCTATAGTACGGATTCTAATGGATAAATGACGAAACTGAGAAATCTTTGATTCTTTTTATGATCATAAGTTACATCAAGAATCATATGTTATTTAGAGAGTGAACCATATCAGTAATCAATCATGTCATATTTTCTAATGAAGATCAATCTTGTTCTATTATAATCTATAACGGTAGCCTTGTCTGTTCTGACAGATCGACCTCCTTTATTGAATGTTGCAGTGGAAAAAGCCTTTGGGCATACCAGCTTTTACTATAATATAGAAGAGATATAATTTTGAGATCTAATCTATCAGTTCCTAATGATAGCATGCATCACAAAAGAAGAAAACACAGATACAGACACATAGCAAGTTCATACATGAATTTCACTAAAATAATTTTGATAAATCCAAATAAAAATAGGAATCTTTTATCCTTACAAATAAGGAAACATATATACAGAGTAGTGAATAGAGCACAAGGAAATGCACGTTGAAAAAATGAACTTGATTAAATATATTATCAAAATCACAATTTTCCTTTTAAGTTTTTTGTATATAACCTTACGAAGAAGGTACTTCGTATATCTATCCCGAGTTGAACTGAACAAAAGTAGATTGCAAGTGACGAACCTCGCGCCACGTTAATTTCTTGAGAAACAAATTTAATCTCGGATTCACCTTCTTCTCCTCCATTCCTCGAAGAAGCTATGAAAGCACTCCTGTGCTTTGTTCGACCTTTTGGATAGTGAGGTTCAACTCATCTCTGAGTATCATTCCTCTCACGCTAAGCCTCATATCAAGAGCTCGAACGACCTGAGTGAAATGACCAGCAACGTACATTCAGGAAAATCAAGTATTTGTTTGCTTAATATATACACGATTTGTTCAAGACCAAATAACTAAATAATAAGGGAAGACAAAATCATTCATTTTTGAAATCCAAATCTTTAACAAGAAGTCTAAAGTAAGTGAAATTGCTATCATGATATGTTTCTATACATTTATCCCCGAAGTCACATTGGTTGGTTTATATATCAAAATGCAATCACCAATAATTGGGTAAAACAACGAAAAGAAAAATTCAGCACAAGTTACAGGTACAGCAGAGGCCAAAAACACAAAGAGAGAAAATGCAAAAACCAAGAAATTGGTAAAATGAAGAAGAAAAAGAGAGAAGAAACCTCAACACAACTCACAGCCACAGGCCAACAAATATCAAAACCAAAGAGAATTGAGAAATTCATAAATCAAATAAAAGCTAATTGCCATAGAGATAAAGAAAACAAGGAGTAAAGCTGACACAGAGCAATAATCGAGCAAAATAACTTTGAATCAAACTCAAATCTGAACATCAGAAAGAAATTTTTACCTGATTTTGAATTGCTCTTATGGTGGATCGCTTCTCTGTTGCTCTTTCTTGTGTCTGCTTTGCTAATGGTGGATTGATTTGGTAGTGGAGAAAAAGGGCAGAAAAGAGGAGACATAGAGAGATCAAACATAGGAATTTGAAAGCCAATTACACATAAAATGAGGCGTCTGCTCAATTTCACCTATAAGAGACACGTAAGTTATATTAAAGCATTAAATGACAAAATTAACCTTAGATTTGATTTTAAAGACGCAAAACAGGCAGGTCGAAACCAGTAGCTCTTCTATATTATATAATATATAATATATGCTAAAGATATGCCAAAGATGGTGCTTGTAAATCCTGACAGGGGCGGATCTACGTAGATCGTGTTGGGTGCTAAAGCACCATTAACCACGGCGTGAACTATATATGATTATATAAGAAAACGTATGAAAGTAATATAGTCGATTAGTAGGTACACTAACCAAAAAGGTTCATGGATGCTTTGGTTCAAAGCTGAAGCTAGGTGGCCATGCAAAGCATGCTAACTCTCTCAATATTCTATACTATTTTCTTTTATTCTTTTTTATACTTTGACCTTTCCTTTTGTCATTTTTTTTATTTCATTTAGCCTTTATCTCATTCATTAGTTTTAGGATAAATTTAGCTTCTATTAGACACCAACAACTTATAAACTCTTTGCCGCTTCTTAGATTTTTAGCTCTCACACAAAGAAATAAAATGCGACTTCCAATAAAATGAAAACAGAAAGAAGACATAGCAGTTAGTAATAAGATTATTTTTTGTTAAATCTAGATATCAAAAACATTTAGTAGAGCTAATTTATGTTTCGTACAAAGTTCATTGTGCCTTATGATTAAAAGACTATTTTGAGAATAATAATATTAACCGATATTTTCTCATTAACTTTTTACACTATCACGTTAGAATAGTTAGGCACTTATACTATATAATTGCTAGTAAATTTATGTTAAAGGAAACGAGCACCCACGACCTTAAATCTTGGGTCCGCCACTGAATATCGACTAGAGGCGGTGATTGGTCATGGTTTTGGTTGATGGTGATAGTTCTGGATAGTAGCTAGTGGTGCTTGCCAGTGACGGTGATTAAATTTGGTGGTGGTATATATATTTGATGGTGGTGATGACCAGCGGTGAAGCTTGTAAATACCGACCAGAAGGGGTGGTTGGTTGTGGTTTTGATTGATGGTGCTAGTTTTGGGTAGTAGCTAGTGGTGATTGGTAGTGATTGTGATTATAGTTGAGAATGGTGGTGGTGGGTGATGAAAATTAATAATGGTGGGTGGTGGTGGTTGAGTAAGGTGAGGGTGGTGATGGTAGTTTATAATGATGGGCAGTGTCGACTGATTTTGATGGTGATGATAGGGTAGTTAGTTGTGGTAGTTGAGGTACATAAGTGTGTGATTGTGGTTGAGAATGATGATGGTGGTGGTGGTGGGTGGCATGTAGTAGTTAAAAATGGTATGCAACAACGATAATTAATAATGAATGTGGATGATAGTATCTTAATGAAATAAATATTTGTTATATGTCTTAATCATATAAATTTATGCTCGGACTTATTAAGTGAATGTGAAGTAAAAGAAGTAAATACACTTAATGTACTAAGTGTAAGCAAATAAGGACTAAGCAATGTTGAAGCAGGTGTTTGACTCAAAAGTTATCGGTTACTTTATGAGCTATAGACAATCGAAAATATAGAAGAAGGGTAAATCATAATCAAGTATAATAAACCCTAAAGTAGAATCAATATCGTTATGATGCTGTGAATGTTAATAAAAACGAAGAAGTTATGAATATAATCAATGATCACAATTGAGAGGATAGTAGAGAGGGAATAAGAGAGAGAGAATGATAAAAGTTGTATTATTAGAGAATAACACTTGCCCCCTTACAACATTGAAACCCCCCCCCCCCTTTATATAGAGGTGAGGTTTTCTCGCTAAAATTATAATTCGTCGAGGGGTCGCTAACGCCCCTGAAAAAGGGACGTCTACGTATACACGTCGACGCCACACCTTTGCTGTAAAAAACGTAAGGGGGGGTCGTATCCTCGATGTTACATGGGCATGGGGAGAAGTGCACTCGGCCCTTATCAGTTGAATTCGATTTGTCCCCATACAGTTAGTCCCTCCGCCTGTTGGAGACGTACTCGACGTACGTCTACAATGGGTGGAAAAGTCGATCCGCCATGTCGTCGTTCATGTATTGACACGTGGTCCACTTTTTTAATTGACGTCATTGACAGCATGCTTCATAATTACAATTGCTCCCAAGACAGATCAGGGGGTGATTTGACGTTTTAGTTTTCCGCCCCTTTTCAGACGCTCTCCTGTTCGGTTCCCGTGTATTGAGGTACTATAAATAGGAAGAGGGTTTAATTTTTACTATCTTTTGGAATTCTCAGACCTTCTCTTCATATCTTCGTCTTTTGCTAGGGTTTTCAGTAATTTTATGTTTGACCCCTTCGAGTCTTCTTCAAAGTTAGTTTCCCCAACCGTTGACGTGTTTATTCATTAGTCAAATACTTATTATGGCAAGACGAAGTCGACAACCTGAAGGAAATGGAGACGAGTCTCCTTCTGGGGTTCCACCATCTTCGGATGGTGGGAAAAAGGCTCAAAGACCTCTTGTTCCCCTTTCCATAGATAATGTGCTTCCCCGAGAGCTGCATGCTCGAAGGGATTTTCCCTCACGATGCATAGCTCCTGCATAGAGTCTGGCTAAGTTTAATAACTCACAGTTGGATGATTTGCATGGGTCCTGCCAGGTTTCGGACACAGTGGATATGGCGGTGGCCGGAGGGGACTTCGTCAACGTGCACAAACTGGGGTTTTGTGCTTTTTATGAATACCCCTTCTTGATTAGGTATAGTCTTCCCATATACCCTTTGGCAGAGGAGCTCTACCGATTTTACAACGTGTGCCCAGCCCAGCTCACTCTGTATACGTGGATGATATGTCGCATACTAACTACTTATGTTGAGCTGGCCGGAATTGATGTTACGATACACCATCTGCTGCAACTGTTCAGTCCTAGGTTCACGAGAGGGACGATATTGCAGCTACAAAACCGAGGTGCGAAAGGTTTGGTTGTCAAAATGGACAACAAGCCCAATCGCCATTTTGGCTGAAATTTTTCTTTATCGGAACTTCAGATTTGGTGACGGCCCCGGAAGGGTTCCCAGATGTATGGAATCCCGAACGTGACTATCGTTTTATGCAGTTAATGCTTTCTATTGCTTACACCTGTTCAATCTTCGCCTTTCTTATTTTTTGTTTTTGCAGCTAGGGTTTCTCCGCCCCGACCTGCGTCAGATATAAGGTCATGGGTGGAGAGAGTGATCTCTCTTGCGGAGGAATACCGGACGTGGGCAGCATTTATCATGAAATACGGTCTTCCAGGTACTACACCAACTTTTTGGTTTGGCGATTTTATTTTCTGGCGTCACCTCTTGACCTACCTTTCTTTGGTTAATGTTTTGGCATCCCGGAGTGCCCCTCGAAAGAAGAGAAGACGCAACGCTGCAGCTCCCTCGTTGGTGGACTTTGACCACGAGTATGTAACTCAGGAGCGTTTAGATGAGGATGTTCCTGGAGTCACCCAGCTTGAGGGCGAGCATGCGACCGTGGAGGCCTCTAGTGAGGATGCTTCCAATGTTGCTCATTCCGAGGGCGAGGATCCGGGAACCCTCTATCGAGGACGTTCCTGAGGCTACTCGGCCCGGGGTCGAGCCGGTAGTCGAATCTGTGAATGAGGTTACTCCTTTACCTCTATCTCCTCATGCCGAAGATGAGGCTTCCGAAGGCGAAGATCCGCTAGAGCGGAAGAGGCGCCGACTACTTCTTGGCAAAGGTATAGCTGTGGAGCACAGGAAGGCGGTTATCCGCTGTCCTGAATTGAGGTCGGTCTTTGTGGGTGATACTATTTGCCAGGAGAGGGCAGCTCTTCTGAGAGAGGTCGTACCCGATACTGCTTCCCAAAGAGTCGAAGGAGAAAAGATACTGGCCGCTGCCGAGGCGGCTACTGGCGAGAAAGGAGTGGATTCGAGGCAGGCTCCCACAGCCGCGGACATGCCGCAAGAGGATCTTGCTCGAGTGGATATGCCGGAGGTGGGGCCTAACCGTCGGTTTGTGATCCCAACGGGATATAACCTTTTGCTAGATAGCGAGCAGGCCACGGCGGACATAACTTTGCTGTTGCGACTGCCGAGACAAAGACTTTAAAAGATGTTAGTGACAGGGACTTATCTCTACCAGTCGTAGGTGCAGATTTACAGGTATGTTTTGTCGTTATCTCTTGTTACTTTAGTGTAGGCCTTTAGGCTTGCGCTAACTTAGGTTGTGTTCCTTTTTTTAGGACCTTATTTTGGAAGTGGAGAGGGGCCGGCGCGCTCATAAGAAGACTGCCATCCTCATGAGGGCAATAAGGAAGTAGAGAGAGTTCCAAACTAAGCACAAAACGTTGGCGGATCTCTATGCCTAGCACCCACAGTTTCACGAGGGTTTGGAGTGGGCGAAAGCTTGACTACGAGAGCGCGCAACTCAGTTGGAGCAGGCGGATGCGAATTTAATGGTTGTCGTGGCTCGAAGTACTAAGCTGGAGAATATCCTTCGGTCGAAGGAGGAAAAGTTGGAGATTGGCCGTGGGGCGATGGTGGAGGCCGGTGAGTTGCGTGGCAAAGTCGATGCCTTAACCGCCAAGCTCAAAGCCAAGGCAATTGAAGTTGATGCTCTTAAGCAGGCTACAATGACCGGACCGACCGACGATGTGTCTAGTGAGGCGCACGAGGTGCACGACATGTGGGTGATGTCATGGGCGGCTTTCCAGCCATGCCCCATGACCCCTTGGGCGCGCCCCGTGGCGTCCTAGCTAGCCTCCCAATGCCTAGCGCCACGGACGGCCCCGTGGTCTTGGCCGTGCCAAGTGACAAGCGCGCATGTGCCTCTGTCGCCCCACCGATATCCCTCGCGAGCGCCCAGCCGCAGGCAGACTCCAACAACGCCGCGCGCGCAGACAATGCCGCGCGCAGACCCTGATGCCAAAGACGCTGCCGCTGACAAAGGACTTGTTCCTGCTTTGTAGGAAACTAGGTGCTTTGCATTGTAAATATAGAGTATTTTATTTCATGTACTTCCATTGTGATTCTCTGGCTTTTTTTGGTCTACTCATGTAACTTAGGTTTATTTTTTTTAAGTATTATTAGGGGGTATACAGCATTCAAACATTTTCAGCAATCAATTCTCTGTACTGGTGTCTCCACCCCTCGACACCACCTAGCTTTTGTAATAGCTTTCATTTAATGCAATCAAGCTTTCTTTCATTCTCAATTCTCATTTCTGTTCTCTCAAATTCTCTTGACATCGGTTTTCCCGTGCGGCACTGACGATCTAGTCTAGCGCACGGAGGGGACCTCATTTGGCGGACAGCAACTGCCCTGACATCAGTTGCTTAGCCTTACGTTGCCCTTCCAAAGAATCTCAGGAAGGCGCCGCGTAACAGTTGGTATCAAAGCCTAGGCTAGACATCGGACAAGGGAACGTGTATACATTACCACCATTTCTGACCATGGTGAATTATGGAGACCGCATTGCGGCTCTCGAAGGTACGGTTGAGGAATTGCGGCTTATTGTGGATACGGTGCCTGAAATAAGAACCAGCCTACTGCAAAGGTTGGAGGACCTGGATCGCAGGATGCTCCAGGTCGAAGTTGATGTTGAAAACATCAGTCGCGACTCCGAGGTAGACCGGCAAACGGCAGCCACAGAATCGGCTGAAATTTTTGACAAGCTCGAGGTGCTCCAACAAGGGCGCATCGAGGATTTAGCCCTTCGGGCACAAGAGGTAGAAAAGGTGACTGCCATGCAGCAAACTATTGACAAATTGGCAGATCAACTCAATATTGTCAATGCCGCTTTACAGGGCCTACTCCGAGGAGGTGGAAACCAAATTGGAGGTGCTATGAACTCCGCTTCCGTAACAAAGAAACTGAAAATTCCTGAGCCAAAGCAATACAGTGGGGCTAGGAATGCCAAGGAAGTGGAAAACTTCATCTTTGATGTCGAACGGTACTTTGTGTCACACCTCCCTTTTTACTACCCCACACTACTTAGCAACTGCTGCCATGTATCTTCAGGGTGATGCTAAACTCTGGTGGCGAGTGAAGTATGAATCCATCAAGGCCGGTGAAGATACTCTCGAGACATGGGCAGAGCTGAAGGCCGCTATACGCTTGCAGTTCTTCCCCGAGAATGTAGAATACAATGCCAGGAGGAAACTACGGGAGCTCCGTCAAACAAGATCAGTGCGGGACTACGTGCGAGAATTCTCCGCACTCATGCTAAGCATACGCGACATGGGGGACAAAGACAAACTCTTCACTTTCATGGAAGGGTTGAAACCCTATGCCCGTGTGGAGCTACAAAGACAAAGGGTAGATACCCTTCCCAAGGCAATCCAACCAGCTGAATGTCTTGGGGACTATCAAATGGAAGCCCGAAAGGACAGGCCTCAACTGCCTGCCCGAACAGGTTTCAAAAGGGGCCAGCCTAGCAATGGTGGTCCTAGCAAAAGTGGGGGAGATCGGAACTCAAGCAAATCTAGAGCTCCTTCCTCCAGCAACAACAGTGCCGCTTCAAACAACGTTGACCGGGGGAGAAAGCCCCCTTCAGGATGTCGTCATTGCGGCGGACCACATTGGAATAATGAATGCCCGCATGCACAAATGAACGCCCATCAAGCCATTGATGATGGGACAGATGACGACTCAGATGATGCCGACCAGACTGAACCAGTAGGTGCCTTCAATGCAATTGTAGGTTCCATCTCTAAGGCATTAGAGGAGACTTGTGCTGGTATCCGTAAGAAGAAGGACCCGCGTCCAGTCACGAAGAAAGGAAAGAAGAAGGCGAAGGAAGAGACCCCTCCTAAACAAGAGAGGTCCTTAATGTTCGTCGAGATGAAGGTGAATGGCAAGCCCATTCGGGCCATGGTAGACACGGGTGCTACCCATAACTACTTAGCCTCGACTCAGGTAGAGCGCCTTGGATTGGTTGTAGGGAAAGGCAAAGGCAGTGTCAAGGCTATCAACTCTCCACCCCAACCCGTGGGTGGAATAGCCAAAGAGGTACCGGTGAAACTTGGCCCCTACGAAGGAAAATTCAATCTGCGAGTGGTAATCATAGATGACTTCGAGCTGATTGTTGGACTGGAGTTCTTGAGGCAGACCAACACCATGCCTGTGCCATTTTCAGACATGCTACTTATGATGGGAACCAACGGGGCCAAGCCTTGCATTATTCCATGCATCCCCATAAAGATGGCCGTTGAGAACATCTCAGCCTTGCAGCTGAAGAAGGGGGTCAAAAGGAATGAGCCTACGTTCCTGGCAACCCTCTGCATTGAAGATATAGAACGCTCATCGGGCCTCATTCCTGAACCCATAAAGGAGCTACTACTAGATTTTGAAGATGTTATGCCACAAGACCTGCCGAAGCGACTCCCGCCTAGGCGTACTGTGGACCATGAAATTGAATTGGTGCCGGGCGCGAAGCCACCTGCCCGGGCGCCCTACAAAATGTCACAACCCGAACTCACCGAGCTTCGGAGACAATTGACGGAAATGCTAGATACAGGGATCATTGTACCCTCGAAGTCCCCATATGGGTCCCCTGTTCTATTCCAAAAGAAACATGATGGCAGTCTGCGACTCTGTGTGGATTATCGAGCTCTAAACAAGATCACAGTGAAGAACAAGTACCCTATTCCATTGATGGCAGACTTGTTCAATAGACTGGGCGGTGCGACGGTGTTCACCAAGATAGACCTCAAGACCGGTTATTGGCAAGTTCGGATCGCAGAGGGTGACGAGCACAAGACGACCTGTGTAACAAGATATGGGTCGTACGACTTCATGGTCATGCCGTTCGGCTTGACCAATGCTCCTGCCACATTTTGCACTTTGATGAATCAAGTCTTCCGGGAGTACATTGATGAATTCGTGGTGGTCTACTTAGATGACATTTTGGTGTATAGCCAAACATTGGGAGAACACCTAGTGCATTTGCGGAAGGTCCTAACTCGTTTGCGGGAGCATGAGCTATATGCCAAGCTTTCCAAATGCTCCTTTGCTCAAAAGCAAATTGACTTCCTCGGACATGTCATTGAGGAAGGACGCATCAAGATGGACCAACAGAAGATCCAGGCCATCACAGACTGGCCGCCGCCAAAGGATGTTTCCGCCTTAAGGTCATTCCTTGGCCTATGCAACTTCTATCGGCGGTTTGTGAAGAACTACTCCCTCATTGATGTGCCGTTGACAGAACTCCTCAAGAAGGTCACACCTTGGGATTGGGGACCAAAGAGAGCGGAAGCCTTCAATGCCTTAAAGGCGGCTATGTCTAGTAGCCACGTCTTAGCTCTCCCTGATTTGGCCAAGCCGTTCGAGGTACAAACAGATGCATCTGACTATGCCCTTGGTGGGGTCTTGATGCAAGAAGGGCATCCTGTGGCGTACGAGAGTCGGAAGCTGAAGGATGCGGAGCGACGCTATGCCGCCCATGAGAAAGAGTTATTAGCTGTCGTCCATTGCTTGCGCCTCTGGAGGCACTATCTACTGGGAACCCCGTTCGTGGTCAAG
The DNA here is from genome assembly GCA_032618575.1 of Nicotiana noctiflora. Classification (NCBI taxonomy): domain Eukaryota; kingdom Viridiplantae; phylum Streptophyta; class Magnoliopsida; order Solanales; family Solanaceae; genus Nicotiana; species Nicotiana noctiflora. Next base: position 59,105 of record JASVEL010003074.1, on the reverse strand, counting down.
ACAGACAACACATCGGTCGGCCATTTCATGACCCAACCAAAGCTGAATGGCCGACAGGCCAGGTGGAAGGAACTCTTAGCTGAATTTCACTTCAACCTAGAGTACCGCAGTGGAAAAACCAATCATGTTGCTGATGCACTCAGTCGGAGAGCCGACCTAGCATCGGTGTGCCTACTCGCCACCCTGAGGGGGAGCGAAGTAGCCACCTCCATCAAGGACCAAGTACTGGATCTACTCACAAAGGATCCTGCAGCTTAGTATTTGGTTGATTTAGTAGGACAGGGCAAGACTCGCCAGTTCTATACTGAAGATGGTTTTCTGAAAGTCAAAGGGAACCGGCTTTATGTTCCAAAGGGAGGAGATCTACGGAGGATTCTTCTTGCGGAATGTCATGATACTCTGTGGGCTGGCCACCCCGGTGAAGAACGCACCATGGCGCTGCTTCGTCGTGCCTATTATTGGCCTCAAATGGCCAACGATGTCGCTCAGTATGTAAAGACTTGTCTAGTATGTCAGAAGGACAAGTGAGACCGCTTGACACAAGCAGGACTCTTGGAATCTCTAGCCGTCCCAAAGAGACCTTGGGAAAGTGTTTCTCTGGATTTCATCACCGGATTGCCCAAGGTCGGAGATCTCACAACTATCTTGGTTGTGGTAGACCGATTTTCCAAGTATGCCACCTTTATTGCTGCCCCACAGTATATTTCAGCAGAAGATACAGCTCGACTCTTCTTCTCTCATGTTGTCAAGTATTGGGGCCTGCCCAAAGATATTGTTAGTGATCGCGACTCACGCTTCACCAACAATTTTTGGACCCAGCTTTTCAAGTGCCTTGGGTCAAAATTGAGTCACAGCTCAAGTTTTCACCCGCAATCGGATGGCCAGACGGAGCGGTTCAATGGCATGTTGGAGGAATATCTCCGCCACTTTGTAACCGGATCACAGAAGAATTGGGTGAAGCTTCTGGATGCTGCTGAACTGTGTTTCAATTCACAAAAGAGCTCTAGTACAAACAAAAGCGCTTTTGAAATTGTTACCGGACAGCAACCGCTACTCCCACACACAGTGAATGCACCGAACATGGCTAAGTCTCCTCGAGCTGCTAGCTTCTCAAAAGAGTGGAAACAGAACCTGGAGATAGTACGGAGCTATCTTGTCAAAGCTCAAAAGCGGATGAAGAAGCTTGCTGATCAGAATCGTCGCTTTGTTGAATATCAAGTAGGAGACAAAGTGATGGTCAAAATCCCAAAGCGATACTTATTTGCGGGAGTCCATGACCCTCGCCTATTGCAAAAATATATTGGACCCTTGTCCATCGAGAGGCGCATTGGGAAAGTTGCATACCGGGTGGATACCCCAGCTTGGTGGAAAATTCATCCAGTCTTCCATGTCAGTCTCCTGAAACCTTTTCGAGAAGACACGGAGGATCCTTCAAGGAGCCAGCTAACAGTACCCAGCATCCGGGGTCCCAATTCAATCGGGAAAAGGCGTGCTAAAGCTATCCTTGATGACAGAGTGATTCATGCCTCAAGGAAAGATCACCAAGAATTCTTGGTAAAATGGCAAGGATGTGATGCAGAAGAGAATACTTGGGAGAGGGGAACAAACCTCAAAGCCTACAAGAGCCTCATTGAAGATTATTTTTCAAGCAAGGCGCCGAGGACGTCGCCAACTCAGGTGGGGGAGAATGTCATGGGCGGCTTTCCAGCCATGCCCCATGACCCCTTGGGCGCGCCCCGTGGCGTCCTAGCTAGCCTCCCAATGCCTAGCGCCACGGACGGCCCCGTGGTCTTGGCCGTGCCAAGTGACAAGCGCGCAGGTGCCTCTGTCGCCCCACCGATATCCCTCGCCAGCACCCAGCCGCAGGCAGACTCCAACAACGCCGCGCGCGCACACAATGATGCCGCGCACAGACCCTGATGCCAAAGACGCTGCCGCTGACAAAGGACTTGTTCCTGCTTTGTAGGAAACTAGGTGCTTTGCATTGTAAATATAGAGTATTTTATTTCATGTACTTCCATTGTGATTCTCTGGCTTTTTTTGGTCTACTCATGTAACTTAGGTTTATTTTTTTAAGTATTATTAGGGGGTATACAGCATTCAAACATTTTTAGCAATCAATTCTCTGTACTGGTGTCTCCACCCCTCGACACCACCTAGCTTTTGTAATAGCTTTCATTTAATGCAATCAAGCTTTCTTTCATTCTCAATTCTCATTTATGTTCTCTTAAATTCTCTTGACATCGGTTTTCCCGTGCGGCACTGACGATCTAGTCTAGCGCACGGAGGGGACCTCATTTGGCGGACACCAACTGCCCTGACATCAGTTGCTTAGCCTTACGTTGCCCTTCCAAAGAATCTTAGGAAGGCGCCGCGTAACAGGGTGTATGCTGAGGCTAGGCTGATAGTTTTTGAAGAGTTTTGTGTTGTTGTAGGGCTACCGAGGCGGAGGTTGAGGATCAGCACCGTCTGGTTAGGGTTGCTCGGTAAGTTTGCGGGTATAACCCTAATTGCCCGGGCCCGGCGAGATGTACTTTTGTAGATGTGAATCAATTAGGTACGAGATCTATGATTTCTTTGCTATTTTGGGTTGAGGGCGGCGATGAACATGGTGAGGGACCAGCTGGTGATAGCGAACCGGGAAGCGGCGGCAACTAGGGTGATAGTGGCGAACAGGGTGGCGGTAGTTAGGATGTATTCTTGTTTTGTTGTTGTGATTTTATAGCTGGGGGACAAGACTCTTGTAAATGTATGTACATGTATTTTTTTGGAGTAAATGGAAATTATCCCTTTGGTGTTCATGTCTTCTTTATGTACCCTTTATTTTGCGTGCTTGTCGTAGCAGTATGCGTAGTATCGATTATCGTTGAGTTAATTTATCGTGGTCAAGCTGAGTCGACCTTGTATGGTAGTGATTTCTGAATTTCCCTGTTTCGGAGCGATTGTGGTTGTTAGCGATCTCGGTCGTGCCGAATCAATTTGTCGCAGTTGTACCGAGCTGGTTGTTATGATTCTGGCCTTAGCCTTTGGTTCGTTTTAGACGGCCTTGGCCTTTCACACGTTTATAAATGGCCTTAACATTTCATGCATTTTAGATGGACTTAGCCTTTTATTAATTGTAGACGGTCATGGCCTTTTATTCATTGTAGACGGATGTGGCCTTTTATGCGTTATAGATGGCCTTAGCCTCTTTGTATGTTGTAGCTGGCCTTAGGCAATTTATTTATTATAGACAGCCATGGCCTTTTATTCATTGTAGACGGTCGTGGCCTTTTATTCATTGTAGACGGCCGTGGCCTTTTATGCATTATTGATGGCCTTAGCCTCTTTGTACGATGTAGCTGGCCTTAGCCTTTTTATTCATTGTAGACTGTCGTGGCCTTTTATTCATTGTAGACGGTCGTGGCCTTTTATGCGTTATAGATGGCCTTAGCCTCTTTATACGTTGTAGCTGGCCTTATCCCTCTATTCATTGTAGATGGCCGTGACCTTTTATTCATTGTAGACGGTCGTGGCCTTTTATACATTGGAGATGGCCGTAGCCATTCATACATTGGAGATGGCCGTAGCCTTTATACATTGGAGATGGTTGTAGTCTATCTTACATTGGAGATGGTCGTAGCCTTTCTTACATTGGAGATGGTTGTAGCCTTTCTTACATTGGAGATTGTCGTAGCCTTTCTTACATTGGAGATGGTCGTAGCCTTTCTTACGTTGGAGATGGTCGCAGCCTTTCATACACTGGAGATGGCTGTAGTCTTTCATACATTGGAGATAGTCGTAGCCTCAGTCCTTGTGATACACCTCTTGTGGTGATTAGCGGAATATATGGCATTCAAATTTGGCTCGTAAGCATTTTCGAGCATCTCCTTCATTGCCTCGTTAAAAACCTTTCCGAGAAAACCCGATTAGGACAAAACTCGGATAAGGGAAAAAGAGTATGACTCAGGGGATGCTCTTTAGAAATGGAAATACTTGAGGTGGGAGATGTTCCAGTTGTTTTGGAGCGTCTTCCCTTCCATGGACTCTAGTCGAAATGATCCTTTATCTGCTCTCGCGGTGATTTTTTAAGGTCCGTCCCAATTGGTCCCTAATTTTCCTTCATTGGGGTCCTTGGATGCCAAAGTCTTGGCTTTTAGGACGTAGTCGCCTACTCTGAGCGGTCAGATTTTTGACTTCTTGTTGTAGTATGTTTCGATTTGCTGTTTCTAGGCTACCATACTAATGTGGGCCATTTCTCTCCTTTCTTCGGCTTCATCGAGGTCTTGGAGTCGGTTCAAATCATTTTATGCTATGCTTGTATATGTGTACCTTAAACTTGGCTATCCTACTTCGACTGGTATGACGGCGTCAGTTCCGTAAACCAGCGAGTAAGGCGTTTCTCACGTGGAAGATTTAGGGGTGGTCCTATGTGCCCATAACACATCTGGTAGCATTTCAGGCTATAGCCCTTTGGCGTCTTCAAGCTTCTTCTTCAATATATTCAGCATGGTTTTGTTGGACGACTCCGCTTGACCATTGGCGGCAGGATAATATGGTGTTGAGAGTATCCTTTTTGATGTGCCATTTGTAGAAGAATTTGGTTGTTTTCTGACCGATGAACTGTCGCCCGTTGTCACGGGTAATTTCTTTGGGGATGCCGAAACGGCAGATGATAATCTTCCATATGAAGGCGATGACCTCTTGCTCGCGAATTTGGGCGTAAGCACCTACTTCTACCCATTTGGAGAAATAGTCAGTTAAAACTAATAAAAAGCGTACCTTTCCTCGTCTGACAGGTAGCGGGCCGATAATGTCCATTCCCCACTTGATGAAGGGCCAAAGGGAAGTGACCAAATGGAGGGGTTCTCCTGGTTGGTGTATCATGGGGCAAACTTTTGACATCTTTCACATCGGCGGACGTACTCTGCGACATCTTTTTTCATAGTAGACGAGTAATTCCCAGCTCGTACTAGGCAGCATACGAGTGCTTGATTACCCGTGTGCGCGCCACAATGGCCTTCGTGTACTTCTTCTAGTACCGGTGTCGTTTGATTGGGGCCTAGGCATTTGGCCAGGGGTCCTCCAAAGGTCCTTTTGTAGAGTTCTTCATTTATTATGCAATATCTGGCTGCCTGCATACAGAGCTTTTTTGCCTCCTTCTTGTCGGGCGGGAGGGTTCCATCCTATAAATATGATATAAACTGGTTGCACCAGTCCCAAGTTAGGTGTAAGGAGAGTACCTCTGTGTAACCGATTGTCGAGTGGAGGAAAGTGATGATGCTTTCTTTATTGAGGCTTGTAGTGGCTGAATCCAGTTTCGCCAGACCGTCCGCTTCAGCATTCTGCGCTCTAGGAGCTTGCTCGAAGAGGCACCCGTCGAGCTGTGTCATTAACTTGTGGATTTTTGCCTGATACTTCTACAATATTTGTTCCTTGATTTGGTAAGTCCTAGTGACTTGATTTACCACTAGTTGAGAGTCGCAGTGCAGAACGAATCGGCGGGCCCCGAATTTGATGGCTAGCTTCATACTTGCAATAATGGCTTCGTACTCTGCCTTGTTGTTAGTCATCCCGGGGCATCATATAGACAAGTGAATGATTTCGCCCATGGGGACTTTGAGGACGAGTCCGAGTCCCAATCCCGAAGCATTGGTAGCTCCATCTGTGTAGAGGGCCCAGAGGTCGATATTTGAGGCGGAGTGCAAGGCTTCCTTTTCTGCCTCCGGCACCATTTTCGCGCTGAAATCGTCCATGAAGTCGGCGAGGACTTGTGACTTGATGGCGGTTCTAGCGATATATATGATATCATGCTCGCTGAGTTCTATGGCCCATCTGGCGAGTCGGTCTGATAATTTGGGCTTATGTAGGATTCTCCGTAAGGGGAACATGGTCACTACTTTTATGGGGTGGCATTGGAAATAAGGCATGTGCTTTCTTGAAGCTGTGACCAGTGCCAGGGCCAATTTTTCAAGGTGTGGATACCGTGTTTCGGCGTCCACCAGGGTTTTGCTAATGTAGTAGATATGGGATTGCATACCTTTCATTTCGTAAACCAACACCGCGATGACGGCGACCTCTGATACGGCTAGATATGTTAGTAAAGGCTCACCCGGCTCCGCTTTGGACAATAGTAGTGGTGATGACAGATACGTTTTTAGTTCTTGTAAGGCTTTGACACATTCCTCGTTCCACTGGAATCCGTTGTCTTTTTTTAGGACGTTGAAGAATTTGTGGCATCTATCGGATGATCGCGAGATAAATCGGGAAAGGGCATCTATTTGCCTGTCAATTTCTGGACTTGCTTTTTACTATTTTGCACCTCGGGTATCGAGGCGATTTCCTTGATTTGGCCAGGATTGACTTTGATACCTTTTTGGGATACGAGAAATCCTAGAAACTTTCCTGATGCCACGTCAAATGCACACTTCTCGGGATTCAGTTTCATCCTATACTTTTTTAGTATTTCGAAGGCCTCATGCAAGTGGTTGATATGATCCTCCTTTTTTGCAGACTTCACTAGCATGTCGTCGATGTATACCTCCATGGTTTTTCCGAGCTGCTCTTTGAATATTTTGGTGACCAGTCTTTGATACGTGGCCCCTACATTTTATAGCCCAAAGGGCATTACTTTGTAATAGTAGGTCCCTTGGTGCGTGATGAATTTGGTTTTCTCTTGATCTTTTTTGGCCATCAGGATTTGATTATAACCCGATTATGCATCTAAAAAACTTAGCAGTTCATGTCCGGCGGTGACGTCGATTAGCTGGTCGATCTGTGGGAGGGGGAAGGAATCCTTAGGACATACCTTGATTTAACACTCTGACAACCTCCTGTCGTAGGCCTATGCAATCTTCGATCTTGTGTCCTCGCTCTTGGTGGAATTTGCATAGGACGTTTGATTTCCTTGTGGCGGTTCTGACTTCATTTTCTGAGGCCATTGCACCTTGGTGCCAAGCTTCTCTAGCGCGTACAGTATCTCTGAAGGAGAGACACAAAAATTATGTGATGACAGCAAAGGGGGCATACCTCTTTCGCTTCTGAGTGGGGCGAGGTGTCACTGTAATGCATTTGCATGTCGAGGAGGCGGATTGGGAGATCTCATATATGGTTGATGCTGCTCCTTATTAGGGCGAAGGGGATGTTCCTGGCGCCCTTCATGGCGTTGATCTTTCCTTGCGTCCGATTGTATGGTTGTTAACCGTTGGGTCGGCCCGTTGAGGTCGTCTTCGTCTGCTCGTACCTCAGCATAGTAGGCGTTGTGGATCTCGTCCCACATTGTGGGGGGGATATTTCATGAGGTGGTTCAGCAGCTTCTTGGTTGCTCTGGAGCCGTCCTGCTGAGTCCGTTCTGGAAGGCAGCGACCGCCATTCCTTCCGACATGTTTGGTAGGCTCATTCTCACCCTGCTGAATCTGGCGAGAAAGTCCATGAGGCCTTCGTCTGTGGTTTGTCTGGCGATGAAGATGTCGTTCACCCTTGCCTCTGCCTTCTTTGCACCAGCATGCGCGGTGACAAACTTGTCTGCCATTTCTTCGAAGGTTGATATTGCTTTGGCAGGCAGTTGGGAGTACCATGTTAGGGCCCCTCCGGTCAGTGTCTCGCGAACTTCTTCACTAGCATAGATGGTACATGCTCTTTTGATAGGTCATTACCTTTTACAACGGTAACATAATGGATGAGATGATCCTCGGGATCGGTGGTTCCATCGTACACCCTTAAGTAAGGGGGTATCTTGAAAGTTTTCGGGTTGGGGTAGGAGGCGGCTTCCTCGGAGTATAGTTGCTCCATGAACATTCCCACATCTTGTCTTGGTAGTAGTATAAGGGCTCTAGGAATTTTGTCGACCCTTTCCTGGTGCTCCTTTATTTGGTCGCGGAGAGCCTTGTTTTCGCTCTCCATTTCTTCCATCTTTCTCAGTATGGATGTCAGCGTGTCATCATGGGTTTGTGTTTCAATGGATTGGTTGTTTGTGCGTGCCTCTTCTTGTTTGTCCGCGGTAGTAGCGATACTCATTGTTGATATTGTTTTGATGTGGCCTTGTGGTGATTTTTTGACCAAACCGCTGAGGGTACTTGTTAACCATTCTTCTAGCAATTTCCTGACAGCCGAGGGTGCTTCTATTGCAGCGGATGTGGAAGCTTCCTTGTCATGCAAGGTCGCTAAATTCCCGGAGGGAGAAGGTGAAGTTTCTATTTCAGGTTCTGCGTCGAGGGTGGTGGGTGACAACAGAGCTCAGAAGATTAGTTGTGACCCCCATTATAGCTTTGGATCTGGTGTTGTTTTCGGCCATTTATGAGTTTTTGTGTGATATAGATGAGATAGTTAGCTAATATTTGGGTGTATATTATAGGTTTGATTCTCGAAATCCCCACAGACGGCACCATATTTTTTTACTTAAAAGTTATCGGTTATTTTATGAGCTACAGACAATCGAAAATATATAAGAAGGGTAAATCGTAATCAAGTATAATAAACCCCAAAGTAGAATTAATATCGTTATGATGCTTGTGAATGTTAATAAAAATGAGGAAGTTATGAATATAATTGATGATCACAATTGAGAGGATAGTAGAGAGAGGGAATAATAGAGAGAGAATGACAAAAGTTATATTATTAGAGAATAACACTTGCCCCCTTACAACAGAGAAAACTCCCATTTATATAGATATGAGGTTTTCTCGCTAAAATTATAATTCGTCGAGGGGTCGGTTACGCCGCTGAAAAAGGGAACATCTACGTATACACGTCGACGCCACGCCTTTACTGTAAAAAACGTGAGGAAGGGTCGTACCCTTGATGTTACATGGGCGTGGGGAGAAGTGCACTCGCCCCTTATCAGTTGAATTCGATTTGGCTCCATACAACAGGGTCAAACTCCTCTCATGTACAATAAGTGACCGTTATATATAGGGCTCACCCATTAAGGAAATATTAAATTTTTAAAAAAATAGTTAAAATAATTAGTTCACCGTTAATTAAATATTGCAGTATAGTAATAAGAGCACTTACTTCTCTTCTAAAGTCACTACAGTATTCGAAATAAAAATTTAAGCTTTTGCTAAAATTAAAAACGTCTTTGAAACATCAAATAGAGCCAAAACTTTCAGTTTTTAGTCCAAAAATCATCTTATAAAAGGAAGCTTAATTTCTAAATTGTTAAACATGGCTACATTAGACAAGCACCAAATTTCTTAGCTTCAAATTGATCTAACATTTCTTTGGAATATGAGGATGAGCATGTTGGTGGAGAACAACTACCTAAAGCTTAATGATGATGCATTCCCCTACCTCATTCTTATTCCCGAATCCTGATGAAGAGATGACACAACTGAGCGGAGAAATATTGCAAGCATCGCTAGAAGAAGGAATCATAAATTCTGGTAATTACATATAGTTATATTTTCTTTTTTAAATACCTAAGACACCTTTTATTTTATTTTTACTTTTTTCATAAGCTGGTCTTTTTTTTTTTTAAATTTATTTAAATAGATGCAAATGAAGAACTTTCCCAACCGAAGAAATAAAGAAATTTAAGCAATAATGAACGAATAGCTATGTATGAGATGTTACTAAAAATATTTATCAATGAAAATTAAACCAAGGAGTGACAAAGATGGTGGCAACAAAATTCTCAACTAGTATAAAAACAGTTTGATGTATCTGGAAAACGATCAATCATGGTGAAGCTACTTCTGAAACTGTATATAGTAGAAACCCAAAAGATTATGGTCTTAAGAGGGTGGAAATTAACTTAGATCAAATGCGTGATATCCCTTTATGGAATCGAACAACTCTCGAATTTCTAGCTTGGGAAAAAAAAATATGAAGAAGTTATTCTCAAGTCATTGAATGACTTCTCAATTGCTTGAACCTATTTACTGTTAGTAATTTAATATGAGCAGTAAAAGACTTTTTAAAAATATTTACATAAAGATAAATATGAAAAAATAAAGTAAAAATTTATTTAATTATATATTATTTTAAATCGAAATAAAAAGATAAAATGATCATTAAAAACAAATGCATTAAGGGTGAGTGCATGAATAAAGAAGTCTATAGAAAATGGAGGCAAGAAAACCGTTAAAATAGCAATTCAGGCTAATTAGAGACATATGATAATATCCTCCTAGTAATGTAATTTGTACTTTTGTCGATTTCATGGAAACTATGTAATCCGAGGAAATCTAAGCTTGTACTAAAATTATATTTAATATGTATCATATATAATATTTGGTTTACCGGAGAAACAAGGTTAATTAGAGTCATACTCTTCAAATAAATGTTGGTACGTTTACTAAAACCGGAAGCTGGAATAGCTCAGTTGGTTAGAGCGTGTGGCTGTTAACCACAAGGTCGGAGGTTCAACCCCTCCTTCTAGCGATTTGTTTTTGTCTTTTTTATTTTTGCTTTTGTTCAAGTCTTAACTAAACTTTTAAGGACCCGATCGATTTTGAACTCTAGCACGTCGTTCGGCATTTTGAGGTACGCATGGTTAGAATTGAATACGGGAAGTTCGGAGTTGATTTGGAAGAGAATTCTCATTTCGAAAGCTTTAAGTTGAAGAAATTGATTAAGATTGGATTCTTGAGTAATCGATCTCGGAATCAGGATTTAAAGGTTCCATTAGGTTCGTATGATAATTTTGGACTTGAGCGTATGTCCGGATCGGATTTTGGATGACCCGTGATCATTTCGGCGCCTATTGTGGAAGTTAACATTTTGGAGGTTCAACCCCTCCTTCTAGCGATTTGTTTTTGTCTTTTTTATTTTTGCTTTTGTTCAAGTCTTAACTAAACTTTTAAGGACCCGATCGATTTTGAACTCTAGCACGTCGTTCGGCATTTTGAGGTACGCATCGTTAGAATTGAATACGGGAAGTTCGGAGTTGATTTGGAAGAGAATTCTCATTTCGAAAGCTTTAAGTTGAAGAAATTGATTAAGATTGGATTCTTGAGTAATCGATCTCGGAATCAGGATTTAAAGGTTCCATCAGGTTCGTATGATAATTTTGGACTTGAGCGTATGTCCGGATCGGATTTTGGATGACCCGTGATCATTTCGGCGCCTATTGTGGAAGTTAACATTTTGGATGAATTTCATAAGTTTGGGTTGAAGTGTATTTCTGCGTTATCAATATCTGTTTGGGATTTCGAGTCTGGAATAGCTCTGTATGGTAATTCTGCTATTAGCAGCGAGATCGGAAGTGAATTTGGAGCTCCGTACGTAATTTTGGAGTCATTTGGATAAAGTTAAAAAAAACTTGTATTCTAGCGATCAATTTATGTCTTTTTTATTTTTTCTTTTGTTCAAGTCTTAACTAAACTTTTAATGACCCGATCGATCATTTTGAACTATAGCACGCCCTCCTTCTAGAGATTTGTTTTTGTCTTTTTTATTTTTGCTTTTGTTCAAGTCTTAACTAAACTTTTAATGACCCGATCGGTTTTGAACTCTAGCACGTCGTTCGGCAGTTTGAGGGTACGCATGGTTAGAATTAAATTCCGGGAAGTTCGGAGTTGATTTGGAAGAGAATTCTCATTTTGAAAGCTTTAAGTTGAAGGAATTGACTAAGATTGGATTCTTGAGTAAACGATCTCGGAATCAGGAATTAAAGGTTCCATCAGGTTCGTATGATGATTTTGGAATTGGCTGTATGTCCGGATCGGATTTTGGATGACCCGTGAGCATTTCGGCGCCTATTGTGGAAGTTAACATTTTGGATGAATTTCATAAGTTTGGGTTGAAGTGTATTTCCGTGTTATCAATATCCGTTTGGGATTCCGAGTCTGGGAATAGCTCCGTATGGTAATTCTGCTATTGGCAGCGTGATCGGAAGTGAATAAGGAGCTGCGTAGGTAATTTTGGAGTCATTTGGATAAAGTTAAAAAAAACTTGAATTCTAGCGATCAATTTATGTCTTTTTTATTTTTGCTTTTGTTCAAGTCTTAACTAACTTTTAATGACCCGATCGATCATTTTGAACTATAGTACGCCGTTCGGTAGTTTGAGGCAATGAGCAACTTTACTTCAGGTATTATGACCTGTGCGCATGGTCAGAATTGAATTTCGGGAAGTCCGGAGTTGATTTGGAAAAAAAAAATCTCATTTCGAAAGCTTTAAGTTGAAGGAATTGACTAAGATTGGATATTTGTATAAATGATCTCGGAATCATGATTTGAATATTCCATCAGGTTCGTATGATGATTTTGGACTAGAGCATATTTACGGATCGGGTTTTCGATGACCCATGTGCATTTCAGTGGCTATTGTGGAAGTTAAGATTTTAGAAGAATTTCATAAGTTTGGGTTGAAGTGCATTTCCGTGTTATAGATGCCCGTTTGGAATTCCAAGTCTGAAATAGCTCCGTATGGTAATTCTGGTATTGGCGGCACGATCGGAAGTGGATTTGAAGGTCTGTAGGTAATTTTGGAGTCATTTGGCTAAAGTTAAAAAAAAAACTTGAAGGTTTTTGACAAGCTTGACCGGAAGTGGACTTTTTGATATCGGGGTGGGATTATGATTTCAAAAGTTGGAGAAGGTCTATGATGTCGAATATGACTTGTGTGCAAAGCTTGAGCTCAATTGGACGTGATTTGATAGGTTTAAATGTCGAAGGTAGAAGTTTGAAATTGTAAAATTCATTAAGCTCGTATAGGAGTGTGATTCATGGATTGACATTATTTTATGTGATTTGAGGCCTCGAGCATGTCCGCATTATGTTTTGGGAATGGTTGGTATGATTAGTCGGGGTCTCGGAGGCCTCGGGTGGATTTTAGATGGTTACCAATCAATTTTTCTTTTTTATTTTTGCTTTTGTTCAGATCTTAACTATACTTTTAATGACTCGATCGGTCGTTCTGAACTCTAGCACGTTGTTTGGAAGTTTGAGGTCGTGAGCAGCTTCATTTCAGGTATTATGACATGTACGTATAGTCAGAATTAAATTCCGGGAAGTTCGGAGTTGATTTGGAATGTGAATTCTCATTTCGAAAGCTTTAAGTTGAAGGAATTTATAATAAGATTGGTTTTTGAGTAAACGATCTCACAATCGGGATTTGAAAGTTCCATCAAGTTTGTACGATAATTTTGGACTTGGGCGTATGTCCGAATCAGGTTTTGAATGATCCATGAGCGTTTCAGCGCCTATTGTGGAAGTTAACATTTTGGAAGAATTTCATAAGTTTGGGTTGGAGTGTATTTCCATATTATCGATGTCTATTTGGGATTCCATGTCAGGGAAAATCTCTGTATGGCAATTCTGGTGTTGGGGGCGTGATCGGAAGTGGATTTGGAGGTCCGTCGGTAATTTTGGAGTCATTTGGCTAAAGTTAAAAAAAAAATTGAAGGTTTTTGAGAAGTTTGACCGTAAGTGAACATTTTGATATCGGTGTCGGATTACGATTATGGAAGTTGAAGTGGTCTGTGATGTCGAATATGACTTGTGTGCAAAGTTTGAGGTCAATCGGGCGTGATTTGATAGGTTTAAACATCAAAAGTAGAAGTTTGAAATTCTAAAGTTCATTAAGCTCGTATGGGAATGTGATTCGTGATTTGATATTAATTGATGTGATTTGAGGCCTCGAGCAGGTCCACATTATGTTTTGGGAATGGTTGGTATGATTGGTCCGGGTCCCGGAGGCCTCGAGTGGATTCCAGATGGTTAATGGATCAAATTTGGAATTTGAAGAAGAATTGAAACAGCTGGTATCTCGTGTAACTACACTTGCAAGGTTTTGGCCGCAGGTGCGGAGCTGCAGAAACGGACTTGGTGTCACATAAGCTAAAATAGCTGGTTCGGCTGGGGGCGCAGATGTGACGTAGCTTCTGCCGAAGCGAGACTGCAAAAGCGGTCTTGGCTCCGCATAAGCGGTCGTGGGCGAGTTAGCTGAGACCGCACCTGCAATGAAAATTTTCACAGGTATGGAGCCGTAGAAGCGGTAGGTGACCGCAGGTGCGAGAAGCGGGTTGGGCCGGTACATATCAACATGAGGCCTGAAAGCCTTCTCACATTACACTCGAGGCCTGAAAGCCTCCTCATATATCACTCGAGGCCAGCCTTCTCACATATCACTCGAGGCCTGAAAGCCTCCTCACATATGGCCCTCGGCCTCAATCAGTCCAAAAATAATCATAAGCCCCTTGGGCATCAGTAAAATGAAAATGATCATCTCAAACACTAGTTCAAATATCATTTAAATCTCAAAGTTGAGTAAATATAGCTGAGTTCATGAAACAGTGTAATTCAATTGGACTGAGTTCTAATATATTTCAAATAGTGAGGAAATAGTGATGATAGCTCACAAGAGATTTCAAACAATTGGCAATAAGCCCCAAGTATGGCAATAATCCCAAGTCATGATAATATCAAATGTGTTCCAGTTAAATAAGCGGTAAAAATTATCAATCGGGACAGACCAAGTCACAATCTCCAACGCTGCTCTTCCCATGCTCGCTATCCGGCGTGCAAGTCACCTCAATATAGCACTATAGTGTCCTAATCTGTGGTTTCAAACCCTCAGGATATCATTTACAATCATTACTCACCTCGAACCGGTGAAATCTCTAGCTTGCGACGCCTTTGCCTCTCAAACCGGCATCCATGTGCGTCGAATCTATCCAAAATCAGAGCGAACACATCACAATAGGATAAGGGAACATAACCCAATCGAAAATAATCAAAAAACATCGAAAATCACAAAATTGCAACACCCTAGCCCCAGGCCCACTTCTCAAAAAATCAAAAAATTCACATCACCGGATTTCTTATCTCGCCATGAGTTCATACATACCAAGAACTCTGAAATCCTAGCCCAATTGACCCATCAAATTCCAGTTTGAAATATCAAAAATTCAAGCTAGCTCATCAATTTTAGGCTTAGTTTTCATAAATTTCTAGGTTAATTTCACATAATAATCATGTTTTTAACTCATAAAACTTACCTCCAGTCAATCCCAGTTGAAACAATCTTCAATTGCTCCCAAAAAGCTCTCAAGATGTTCAACAATGGAGGAAAATACCCATAGCTCGTGGATGAAATATTATTTTAAAACCCTTTTGCCCAGGCCTATTTCCGCTTCTACGATAAAAATGTCGCT
The DNA here is from genome assembly GCA_032618575.1 of Nicotiana noctiflora. Lineage (NCBI taxonomy): Eukaryota > Viridiplantae > Streptophyta > Magnoliopsida > Solanales > Solanaceae > Nicotiana > Nicotiana noctiflora. The sequence goes on along the minus strand of JASVEL010003074.1, from coordinate 44,026 downwards.
TCTGCGACTTTCGCTTCTGCGGATTCACTCAATTTTTCCAGGACCGCTTCTGCGGTCCATTTTTCGCAAAAGTGAGACCGCTTCTGCGATCCAAGTGTCCGCTTCTGCGGAACCTGCCTCGATTCAGACTCGCTTCTGTGGTTCCCTTCTTTACTTTTGCGGAACCGCTTCAGTGGTCCAATTTTCGCATAAGCGAAAATACTAGATACCGGAACTCTTCAGAATACATCAAGTCCAAAATTCACCCCGTTGGCCATCCAAAATTAGCCGGAGATCTCCGGGACCTCAACCAAAAGTGTCAACCCATTCTAAAACATTATCCAAACTTGCTACAATCATCAATACACACCTAACAACGCTGAAATCATCAATTCTCACCGAATTTAAGCCTAAGTTTCTCAAAAATTTCGAAATACGCATTCGATAAAAAATCCAACCAAAACACCTCGGAATGACATGAAATTTTGCACACACATCCAAAATCATCTAACGAAGCTACTGAAATTCTCGGAATTCCATTTCGACCCGCATATCAAAATCTCACCTATCAAGTAGAATTCGCCAAAATACTAACTTTGTCAATTCAAGCATAATTCTACGTTGGACCTCCAAAATCAATTCCGATCACACTCCTAAGTCACAAATCATCCCCCAAAGCTAACTGAATCACCGAAAATCACATCCGAGCCCTCTATCTCAATAGTCAACATATGATTGACTTTTTCCAAAACAAGATTTTCTTAAAGAGACTAAATGTCTCATTTCCATCAAGAATCAACCCAAATCAGCTCATTCACCCAAGACACATATATAATGAAGCAGAAAATTGGGAAAATGAAACTCATGTGACGACGGGTCGGGTCGTCACAAAATCTCATATTAATTTTCATCTTTTAACAAATTAATCTCTCAATCCAATGAAACAATATCAATATGTACAAATTATGCCGAGGTCGTACAGCCCGATCTAATATACAAATATATAAATTGTGCACTGCCAAGAGTTGAACGGCATGAACCATAGATGCATTTATTCTATTACACAGGTGTTCGGCCGTTCCACAAGAAGAGAAAATACTATATAAGAAACTGATTCAAAGATTATTAAGAGGCTAATATTCAAGGAAACGTCAATTCTCATTGACGGTCAAGTAACCCGTCCAAAACTCAAGTAAATGAAATTCGACCCTTTACAATTTCTTTATCAAGTTTCGAAATGATTTAAGCATTGAAACTAGAAAGTAGGGTGAAAATATCGCAAGTATCACATGATTTGGCTCATAAACTACCCGGACATAAGTATAATTAGTAGCTACGTACGACTACCTCGTGCGTACATAAACCCACAAATAGAAATGCATGTTAAATCTACTCACCTATGTGATATTTCCTCTTACAAGGTTAGAAAAGAGATTTACCTCATCTCAAAACTAAATTTCCGATCCACAATTGTGCTTTAAACCCTCAACTCGGCACCGAACGACTCGAAACTATCAAATGTTATATAAAATAATCAATATATGTTCAAAAGTTCATATTCTAACTATTAGAGTGATTACCCAAACCAATTTGAAGAATTCCTAAAATTTACTCTGAGATCCACGTGCCCGAATTTTAGAAAATTTCGAAGGAAGTTATTACACATAAGCTCGTGAACTCAAATATATAGTTTTCACCTCATTTCATATTAACTTTCATGGTTAAATCCCATTTTTATCAAAACCTAAGTTTTTCATCTAAACCCATAATTTCTACAAATGTACATGTTAAAAACTACCCATAATTTATGTAGGCAAAATACCTTAGTACCTCCCTAAACTATTTGAGAATTATTACTTTCCTCCCTAAACTATCTCTGGTTCGAATTACCCCCCTCAACTTGGCCTTTTGAGAATAATTACCCCCTAAATGCTTATGTGGCAAAAAGTGTGGGTACACTCACCTGCCATGTGGATTTTTCTGTCCATGTGGCATTTTCGTGAATTTTTTTTCTTTTTAAGAATATTATTTTTTAGATAATTTTTTTAAATACAATTTATAATAAAAGTTGGACAGAACGACATTAGTTATGCTAAATATTTTTATTTGTACAAAAATAATAAAATTTTAGTTAATCTTTTTTTGAATATTACTTGAAAATAAAAATTTATACAATTGAAATAAATAGTCAAGACATCTAAAAAGTTATAAAAAATACATAGTTGAAATAAATAATCATTGAATCAAAGAAAAAATAAAAAGAGTGTACAATTGCACTTGTAATTTCTTGTAATTGTATACTCTTTTTATTTATTCTTTTGCGATGCAATGACTATTTATTTCAACTGTGTATTTTTACTTTTTTTAGGTAAAATCCGTAAAACAAAATTGGAGCATCGTAATTTAGAGATATATAAAAAATTATAGCCAAAATAATTAATTTCAAACTATATTTTATAAATTTTTAGATGCATTGACTATTTATTTGAATTGTATAAATCTTTATTTTCAGGTCAAATTCAAAAAAAGATTAACTAAAATTTTATTATTTTTGTACAAATAAAAATATTTAGCATAACTAATGTCGTTCTGTCCAACTTTTATTATAAATTGTATTTAAAAAATTATCTAAAAATAATATTCTTAAAAAGAAAAAAAATTCACGAAAATGCCACATGGACAGAAAAATCCACATGGCAGGTGAGTGTACCCACACTTTTTGCCACATAAGCATTTAGAGGGGTAATTATTCTCAAAAGGCCAAGTTGAAGGGGTTAATTCGAACCAGAGATAGTTTAGGGAGGAAAGTAATAATTCTCAAATAGTTTAGGGGGGTACTAAGGTATTTTGCCATTTATGTATTTAAACTCATATTAGGTAGAAATTACTTATCTTCAATATCTAGGTTGAAATTACCTTTTTGAAGCTCCAAAATCGCCCAAGTGCAATAAATGAACCCAAATAGTGTTGAGGGCTAAGTTTCGATGAATATGAAATAGAGATACCATAATGCCAGATTTCACATACTTAACAGACAGCAAAGGCATCATGTAATCTGCATCGGAATAATTAGCATTATAACACCTATGACAGTCTTATGATCTTATCTGAACCGCGGACACAGCAATCACTCAGGTGAATAGAAATTCATCATATCATTCCCTTGAACTTCTACCAAATACTTCATTATGCTAAAAACAAAAGGGTTTTTTTTCGGTTGACATCAGTAGCTGTAGTTTCTGCGTGCTTTTACACATATCTAAGATGCCATATAGTTACATTATCTTTTTACCAATATAAGAGAAAATGAGCTAAATTTTTTCAGTTTTTTCCCATAACGATAGACTCCAGAGCAGCATGCTTACCCCTCAACTATTCCACCAGATGCTTGCTGAACACACGTACCAACTAACTCTGCACCAACGCTTAAGCAGATAGAAACAAAACACCTAAAAAATTTATGCCTTATTGAAATATGAACATGATCTCCAAAGCTTGCACCCGCTTCATTAACCACTAGGTCACGTCCTTGGACTAAAATTGTTTGTTTCTTTCAAATTCATAGCAAGAACATAAATATAAATATGAATTTAGATATTGGAAAACACCAAAATAATTACTACAAACATCACCAAGAAGCTCTGCAGGAAATTTCAGCATGCTCTTGTATGAGCTCCAAACTGTTCAATCCAATATTTCAAGAAATGATCACTTTCTCAGAAACAGTTAATCAGAGGAGGAACTTGACCAACAAGAACGAATCATGAGTTCTTGTTCAAGGATTGGATAAGTGTTAACAAAACAAAATTCTAGACAAGATAGATTACTGCTCGGACAATGATTTCCAAATCCTCTACTCACATTAAGTACAAGCCCTTGAAAATCGTATCAATATATAAGCCAATTTCAAAAAAGCAACCAATATGCACTGTCATAAACAAATAAACAGCGATCCTACTGGGAAGAGTAAGCAATTAACCTGACTGCAAAACAAGAAAGTATAATTGTCACAGTACATATACAATAACAACTACTATGCCTCGTTGCCAAACAAGTCAGGAACTGTGACAATGCATATACAAGTATAAAATTGATCAGCAAGAGAACTAACACAGTTGTAATTCAAAGCAACTAATTTCGATGGGTTCATAGATCATAATCTTGATTTGACCATCAAAGAACAAATGGCAACTATTACTTCTGAAGAACCCAAAAAAGGCTATAGCAAAAATATTTAGCTACTGCATGCCATCTAAAAGTGCACCTTAAATTTAGTTGTCCAAATGCTATCTACTGAACAGCTTTTTCAGTAACTAACAATTGGTACAAAACTAGGAGCCGAGGACCATTACACAGGTGCATCCTTGAAATTTTGTGCAATCGCTAATATATGAAAACGCATCTAAAAGCATACAACTTTCATGAAACAATTATAGCACCCAAAGTGCGGCCCTAGTAGTCAATAAACTGAAAGGAGAACAACGAGGTATCGGTTCAAATCCCAATAGAGGAGAAAAACATTAATACGTGATTTCTTCCCACGTGCCTAAATCTTTGAGCATAGAGTTGCCCCTAATGAAATAGCATGTGCAGGCTAGTCCAACCACCACCGTCATTAAGAAAATTATTGCTTTTCAAGGTGCAGTTTTGATGACATGCAGTAGCTAACTAATCATACAATACAAGTGTCTGTTATACCTAATTTCAGAGTATCTCTTCAAAAAACATGTAAATACATCTAGAAAGCATGCAACTTTTCATGAAATAATTACATTACTGCTCAGCTTGAAAAAAATTACTCAATGTATCATCTAAAATTGAAGTAACAATTGAAAGCTACCAACATTAGGGCCCAAAAATATAAACCAGTCGAAAAGCTTAGATGGGTACGTATCGTTTCACCGCCTGTTTTGCTGCAACACTGAGCCCAACAACAGCACCACCAATAACCCCAGCAACAGCCGCTGACCTCAGCCCCGCCGCTGCCCTATAAAAAGCTCCAGTCCCTAAACCCGCCACCACGCTATTGATCACATCATCCGTATCCCTAATCGCCAACATCCCACTCTCCATACCCGCATAAATCAGCCCAATTATTCCGACACGGTTCCCGAATTTCCTTCCTGTATGACCCGACCCGTTTAAGATTCTGTTAACCCGGAGCTTTAAGGTATCCCCTGGCTCGGAAGCTTTTACGCCTTCAATGAATCCCTTACCGGCGCCGAGGACAGAACCGGAGAGGTAACCGATGCCGGTGAAGTACGTTAGGTTTTCTCCCCATGATCGCCGTTGTGCAAGAGATTCTTCATGGAAGAGGAATTCAGGGGATGTGGGGAGTTTGTAAAGGTTTTGTATAGGGACTTGGAGATCTTGATATGGGTTATAGAGCCTCCGTTTCTGGCTGTCGCCGTCGTTGTCTCCGGCGTGATGTGCCATGGCCGTTCGGATTTGCTTCTAAAATTAGGGTCTAGGGTTTAGGAACGTTGAATTTGAGTAACTGGCGAGACACGTCTAGAAAGAGAGAAGTGGTATCAAGGTTTCCCGTACGTTGGACCTAAAATAGAGTGACGTGCTCTAGCGGCGATTTCTACTAAATACTTTTCTCGGTTTATACAAACTTATTTTCTTTTTAGTTTGTTTCAAAAGAATAAAAAAAATTAAGTTTGGTAGTAATTTAATTTAAATTTATAACTTTATTCTTAGTAATTTTTATAATCACACAAATACTTTATCTTCATTTGGACTTGTTTAGGATCACAAATTCTAAAAGTCTTCATTTTTTCCTTAAACTTTGTGCTCCGTCAAACAGTTTCACATAAATTGAAACGGATGGAGTAAAATATAATACTACTCTTTTTTCCTTTTTACTCCGTACAAAAAATAATGATTCCTTTACCTATTTGAAAATAATTTATTTTTAAGAAATGACTTATAACCATACAAAATATATAAGTCTCATTTTACACCACAAGTCTAAAATCATCTTTCTTTTCTTAAATTGTATTCTCACTTAGAATAAGTTTGGCCAAGCTTCTGGGATGCCAAAAAAATCTTTTTTCCCCAAAAAGTACTTTTTGAAAAGTTTGAGTCGTTTGGCCAATACAGATAAGTACTTGTGACTAGCAGCAGAAGCAATTTTTCTTCTTTTGGGAAGAAACAGAAATTTTAGCTTCTTCCAAGAAGTAGAAGCAAAAAATTAATTTATTCAAGACAAAACTATCATCACCATAAATTTACAATTTTCAAATTATCCCTTATTATTTTAAGTTTTTTCTTTTGATTTGTTTCTAGTTTTTATCATTCTATTAAAATTAAAGATATTATATATATAAATCAAATTGCAACTTTCCAAAATTTTTATTAACATTTCTTGTTTTTGATTTTTTTCTTTAATGTCTTGTAACTTTCTAAATTATCTTCTTCTTTTTTCCAACTAAAGCAAATTATCAATTCTCTTCCTACAAAAAATCCCTACCTTGGGGTATAGGGTTGTTTCCAAATAAACCTCCAACATCATTCCCTCAAAGAACTTCCCACCTTGCTATTAGGGAGACTCGAACTCAGAACATCTTGGTTAGAAGTGGGGGTTGCTTACCATCAGAGCAACCCCATTTATCTTGAAAATAACCTACAAATATGCAATAAATTTACAATTATATTTCATAATCTATCTATGTATTATCAAAAGAAGAAGAAAATACATCCACATTAAGTCAAGTAGCAGCCTCAAAATAGGTCACAAAACATTTTGGGATAAAGTTAGTAAGGTTAGGTAATAATTAATTTTTTTAGTTTAATTTTTTTTTTTAAATAAGTAAATTATACATTATGTGTTGTTAATAATTAGTTATTCTTTTTGAATTAGAATTTAAGTATACTTAACTATTTCTTTTACGAGTTTTTATATATTTAAAAGTATTTTTATTTTACATTCAATACCATATTCCAAGTTGGACACTCAGAATCATCTAGTTACAACACCATGGCTATACATAATTTCATCCGGCAGAATTCTTCTACCGATAAAGAATTCAACTATTATACTAATAAAGACATTACTGCAGATATTGAGGAAGGAGATGAGCCTTCTGATATTCCTTTAAAAATGCGAGGCTAGCCTTCTGCTAGCGTGGAGGCGTTGTGCGATAGAAGTAGAGATGAAATTATTGAAAAATATTATCATGTGTGAGTGACTTTACTTATTATTTTATTATGGATTATCAGTATACAGCAATTCATGGATAAACATCTAATTTATACTGAATGATGTCATTTTAATTGTTCATGTTATCACAACAATAAGTAATTATACTTGATAACATCATATGCTTTAGTATAATTATACTAATGTAAAATTAGTTTAAATCTTTAATATGTTTGTTTACTTTATGATTTATAATTTAATCAAATAAAATAAGAAATTATAAAAGTCTGTTATCAGAAATATTTAAGTTTATTTGTCGTTACAAGAGTTACCGCCCCGTTTTTCCCTTTCATTAGATGTGTTTGGAGAATTTGAAGTAAATCGGGTAGAATTCGGTTAGAAATGAGGCAATAAATCTCTTTGTAGGAAGGTTAATTTGGAAAAGTCAACTGAATGTTGACCTATGAGTTAGAAAGCTCGGAATGGATTTTTGATGATTCGACTAGTTTCGAGGGATGATTTATGACTTATGAGAACAATCGAAATTGAATTCGGAGGTTCGGTGTAGATTTAGGCTTGAATTGGCTAATGTTGAATTTTGGCAAATTCCGGATGGTAGGTGAGATTTTGATCCGAGGGTCGGAATGAAATTCCGAGAGTTGCATTAGCTCCGTTAGGTAATTTTGGATATGCGTGCAAAATTTCATATCATTCGGAGGTGTTTAGGTCGGGTTTTAGATCAAATGCAAGTTTCAGATGTTTTTGTTTAACTTAGGCTTGAATATGTGATAATTCGATGATTTTGATGTTTGCGATGGTGTTTTTAAGTTGCGAGCAAGTTTGAATGAAGTAATATAACATATATGTGCATTTGGTTGAGGTCTCAAAGGGCTCGTGGTGAATTCGGATGGCCAACGGGGAATTTTTAGCATGTTTAATGGAGCAGAAATATTGCAGAACATATTTGCTCTATGCGATCGCAGAGGGTGTCATGCGATCGCATAGAAGGTTCTGGAGGAGGGTGTGACATTGTTCAATGCGATCGCATTGCTGAGGGTGCGATCGCACAGTGTAGAATTTTTGTGAAATGCGATCGCAGGGTGACTCTTGCGATCGCATAAGAGGATTTCAAGGCCTGAAATTTTTAGTCTATGCGATCGCAATGGGACTAATGCGATCGCATAGAAGGAGGCGTCTGGGCATAACAGTTTAACTTAAATTTCAGACGCGACCCTCATTATATTTTCACCATTTTTATTTCGCCAAGAGAGGTTTTTGAGTGATTTGAAGAGGGTTTTCAACGGGTATTGCTTGGAGGTAAGTCTCTTGACTAGAAAACATCATTTTATACAAGAATCAACACTCAAATTCATGAAATTGGATAAAAATTGTGAAGAACTAGGGCTTTGTTCTTGAAAACAAAATTTTTGGATTTTAAAAGCCATTTGAACTCCGTTTTCGATAAATTTTATATGTACGTACTCGTGGCGAGACGAGGAATACGTTGGTATGATTTTGGGAATTTTTCGAGAAGTGGGCCCGGGGCTCGAATTTTACCAACTTCGTGAATTATTGTACTTTACGAGTATTTTTAATTGTGTTATGTTTCTTTGATCCATATTTATGTATTCTTTATGGTTTTGACTAGATTCGACGCACGAGGAGGTCAATACGAAAGAAAAAGGCATTGCGGACGAGTCCACGGAAGGTTAGAGGTGAGTAATTGGTATATATGATGGCCTGAGGGTTTGAAACCCCTGCTTATCACATTGTGATGCTATTTAGGGCGTGACTCGCATCCCATGGCATGTGTGGGACTGGTTATGACTTGGGATTGTAACTTGGTCCATCTGATATTAGTATACCTTTCATCTATTTCCTATTTCGTATTTCCTATATTTCTTATGCTGCTGCTACTTTATTATTTTGTGTTATGTTGTTATTTTATGTTATTTTTAGTATGAGTTTATTGACAGTACTAATGCATCGTTTTTTTGTTGATGTCTTGAGCCGAGGGTCTCCTGGAAACAACTCTCTGCCCCTGGGTAGGGGTAAGGCCTGCGTACATATTACCCTCCCCAGACCCCACTTGTGGGATTATACTGGGTTGTTGTTGTTGTTGGCGATTGAAACGCACTCTATGTTGATTATATATGGGTTTCTGTGCCGACTTGTAATATCCTTAGGGGATAAATATCATTGTGATAGCATGATTTGTAAAATCATTGATCTCAGTCCTGGGTTTAATCGCTATTATGAAATGCTAAGTCACCCTTTTCTTGAAAATTAAGTAACTAAAGTATATCTTCCTTATTAATGAATTGGAAACTAGAAATAAATAAATTGAAGCTGTTATGTGACTCATATGCATATTGTGGACTGAGTATGGATCGGGCCGCACGTCGCAACGAATGATATGAATATATTGCGCTTGGGCTGAAGGAGCCCCTCCGGAGTCTGTACATACCCCCAGTGAGCGCTGTCGATGTTAAATGGATCGGGCTATACGTCGTAGCGGTCACGTGCATTGCATTGTAGTCATGGATTGTTATTTACTTGTGCTATCTGTGGTTTGCTGTTGTTGTTAGTTCGTAGTAAGGTATTAGACTGTTAGACATAGCTTTACTTTGTGGCATTTCGTGGATTTCTTATCTTCAGCTATTTTATATGTTTTTTACTCACTGAGTACTTAGTACTCACCCCTACTCCATGCACCTTTGTGTGCAGATTCAGGTATGCCGGAGGTTTAGCCGAGCAGTCCCATTTATTCGGAGTTATCAGAGTTGTTGAGGTAGAAGCTGGCGTTCGCAGGACCTGGCTACTCTTCTTATCATAGTTTTATTTACATATATATTTTCAGACTTGAGTATATCGTTCAGATATTCTTATTATCCAGTTTTTGCTTAGAAGCTCTAGACTCGTGACCCCAGATCTTTGGGAGTGTTATTATCAGCTTTCGCACTCCTCATTATTATCATCCTATTACTATTACTGGATTATTATTATAAACTATTATATTCTTCTTAAATTGTCGATTTTGGGACTTATTGTTAAATATGAAACGACTGTTGGTTTGGCTTGCCTAGCTTTAGGGTTGGGCGCCATCACGATCGGGTTTGGGTCATGACAAGTTGGTATCAGAGCCTAGGTTACTAGGCCTCGCCGGTGGTTATGGGGCTCCATCAAGGATCTGCGCTTAGCCCCCTCTTGTTTGCCTTGGTAATGGATGCTTTGACGCGGCATATTCAAGGGGATGTACCTTGGTGTATGCTATTTGCTGATGACATAGTCCTGGTAGACGAGACGAGGGTCGGTGTTAACGAGAGGCTAGAGGTATGGAGACAGACTCTCGAGTCTAAGGGGTTCAAACTAAGCAGGTCTAAGACAGAATATCTGGAGTGCAAGTTTAGCTCTGAGTCGAGCGAAGTGGGTGGGAGCGTGATGATTGGATCTCAGGCCATAGCCAAGAAAGATAGTTTTAGAAACCTTGGATCGGTGATCTAGGGGGACGGGGAGATAGACGGGGATGTCACTCACCGTATAGCGGAGGGGTGGTCGAAATGGAGGCTTGCATCAGGAGTCTTGTGTGATAAGAAAGTGCCACAGAAACTCAAGGGAAAGTTTTATAGAGCTGTGGTTAGACCTGCCATGCTGTATGGGATGGAGTGTTGGCCGGTGAAGAAATCTCATGTTTAGAGGATGATAGTTGCGGAGATGAGGATGCTTAGGTGGATGTGCGGGATCACCAAGTTAGATAAGATTAGGAACGAAGTTATTTGGGAGAAGGTAGGGGTGGCCCCAGGTGGATGAGAAGATGCGAGAGGCGAGGCTTCGGTGGTTCGGGCATGTGCGGAGGAGAAGCCCCGATGCCCGGTGAGGAGTTGTGAGCGGCTAGCGGTGGTCGTTGTGAGGTGAGGCGAGGCAGAGGGAGGCCTAAGAGATACTGGGGAGAGGTGATTAGACAGGACATGGCCAGGATGCGGATTTCCGAGGACATGACCCTCGATAGGAAAGTCTGGAGGTCTAGTATTAGGGTGGTAGGATAGGGGCTTCTAGATTTTTCGTACTCCTTGCCCGGGGTGGGTGAGGCGTGGTAGGCCCGCCCATAGATGATTAGTTGTGTTCTCTTGTGGTAGTCATTTCTGATGGTTACTGTTTTGATATCATTGTATGTCTGCTTATTATGGTATTATGTCTCTTATGCTTAGATAATTTTTATGCGTTGTATGCTGGAGTAACTAATGCAGTTTTTGTTTTTGTTTTTGTTTGCTTTTCCCTTCCATGCGCCGAGAGTCGATTGGAAACAGCCTCTCTGCCCTCTCGGTAGAGGTAAGATCCGTCTACATATTACCCTCCCCGGACCCCACCTTGTAGGAATATATCGGGTTGTTGTTGTTGTTGTTATAATTAAATATAATAAAAACAACGAAAAATAAATAAATAAATATATATATATATATATATATATATATATATATATATATATATATATATATATATATATATATATATATATATAATAACTACACTCCAAATAGAGGGGGAGTAGTTTCAAGTTTGAATTTTTAACTTATTTTAAAATAAAATGAAAAAAAGTTAACCTATAAAAAAAATAAAAAAGAGAAGAAACAATGTCCATTCAAATCGAGAAGTGGTTTCAAGTTGGAGTTTCAAAATAACTTTAAATAAAAAAATTTAAAAAAATAATGAATTACCAATTCAAATTGGGGAGTAGTTTTATAGCGCACACACACACACACACACACACACACACACACACACACACACACACACACACACACACACACACACACACACACACACACACACACACACACACACACACACACACACACACACATATATATATATATATATATATATATATATATATATATATATATATATATATATATATATATATATATATATATATATATATATATATATATATATAAGATTAAAAGCCAAAGAAAAATGCCTCTCATGAAGCCAAATGGCACAAGAAACTATTGACACATGTAATGTTAAGACATTGTTCCTAATTTGTAGGAACTAAAATACAATGCATTCCTGTGTAAACCTTTCAATCTTCTGAGGTGTTATTTTATTTGCAACTTTTTTCAATTATTAAATAAATAAATTTCAAAAATACCATGTCTATGCAAAGAAACCGCCACCTACCTCAAATATAGGAGAACACTTTAAAACGTTTCAGTTGGAAACCGTTCAAATTCCTATTCTATTATCTCAAATATAAATTCCATTTAGTTTACTCTACGTGGCGAACATTTGACTATTTGAGTGAAGTTATTAACGATGATTCCTATGTTTTGGATTGACCAAACAGAGAACTGCTAAACAAATACAGTACATGCATAAGGACAACGAAGACTATGTGTCAGAACAGGCGCAGGACACGAGCTTCTCTTTACACGTTTCATAACTTAACGTTCAACCCGACGATTTATTCAACTGCTTCACGCACGATTTGCTATCAACTACTCAAGCCATCAGCAGTTTATATTTTTTTCTCAACTACATCTTTTTAAATTGCAAAGTTCTCTCCGCTATCAAGTTTTTAAGAAAACTTAGAGCTTATGCAAAAGATGACTAATCACGTTAATATCATCAACGATATACAATTTCGAAGATGCAACGGAAGTTGAAAGTTTGTGTTGTCCGTTTGTAGGAAGTGCCAGATCGTTTTAATTCAGGCAATATATTGTCGATTGAATTTGTTCTACAAGATGCAAAAGGTATTTTACATATATTATATATGATTATTAAGTTTTGATGCATCTACTCCGTTGTTGAGTGATTAGCTATGCACGTTTGTTCTTAGCCTAAAATTTAACCTCACGAGTTTGTTCACCATTGCCTCTCAATTACTAAGTTGTTTTTCATCGATGTTTATATCATGTAAAGAGATAGTAGTACATGAGGAGTTGAAGTATTTATGAGTTAGCCACCTATATTACTCTCAACAAAATTCATCTACTTAATTTTAATTTAACTCCTTTTGTATTCGCTCGCTAATTCTAATTTGCAATATACATATTTTTATTATATATATACACTCTTCTTTTCTAATTATTACTTACCGTACTATACTAGTGACATATAATAGCAAAAATTTGAGATTATTTATTTACTTATAATATAATTATTAAGTAAATTTATTTATGTCCTTTGTAATTTGATATTTAAAAGAACATTTTAAAAAGTTTGGCTAAACCCAAATTATTTCTCAACAAAACTACATTTTTTTTAAAAAGCACTTAAAAAAAAAAAAGCATTTCTTACCATAAGCTCATTCTCCACTTTCGCCAAACACGCTAATTTTGCTTCTTTCTCTTCCTGTATCTCTCCCTGTTTTCAATTCAATCATCCATTTATTTTCAGTTCTTCCAAATCTGCAATCCATTGTCTTGGTTTTGAGCCTTAAATTTCTCTGATCTCTCGTTCTCACAACACCGCGCTTTGGTTTCTCTTTCTAGGGTTTTCAGTTTGTACTCGTGAAGAATCATTAAATTTCTACTTAATTGTAGGGTTTTTTGAGTTCGCTGTACGGTAAAGGGATTTTTGGTCTGGTTTCAAGCTGAGTTCCTGCAATTGGTTTCCTCAAGGTTTGAGCTCTTTTTGTAGTTAATTAGCGTTTATTGTTTAATGACAGCTTATATGTCAAAATTTAAAAACTAATGATTAATGACGGCTTAATTGTGTAGATAATATAGCATAATAGTAGTATTTATATTCCTGGAGATTTTTGTTCGAGAGTGCATCCATGAGAGAAGGGTCAGGTAAGATGGGAATGAGACGAGGAATAGAGGAGTAAAAAAGATGCAATGAATTTGCTTGAAGCTTGAAGGGAATGCCCATCTGAGAGTAACAAAGCTCCTTTTTACTTTTTTTTCCCCCTTATTACCTTAGATGTTTTTCACTTTTAATGAACTTTTATTTTTAGGATCCTAAGTAACACATTTCTTTAGAGTAATAGTTCTTCAATCCCTCATTATTATTTCATTTGATCGGTTAAGGATCTCACTTTTGATGAACTTTTATTTCGGATCATTAGGAGAACAGTTCTTTTAGAAGTACTTCCTCAACACCTCATTAGATTTTCAGTTTGAGAAGTGAAGGTCTTTTGTGTCTTCACTATCGTATCTTGTCTCCTTTGGTTCACTTGACCCATATCTTTGCATGCCGAACTTTGCTTTTGTGAAAGATTAAGCTGTTATAAAGCCATTCATATTAATTGTATTTTGTTATTCAACTTACGATTCACTCTTTTCATTGCGGTAAGGGTGTAGTGGGATGTATGAATTAGGCCCGCATCATGAGTTCCGACCTTCCCGTAGATAGAAGCCTGGTATTTAAGTGGATAAGTGTAGAGGGATGGGTCCAATATCTATTGAGTTTTGAACTATGCTCGTAGCCTTCGAGATTTCTCAGTTATAAAAAGATGTTCAATTTCCGGCTAAATGAATGCCTATTTTCTCTTCCTCCAAAAAAAGTTTCAACTTCGTAATATTTGGAAATTTTTGTAATATTTTTTTTACGTGTTTATGCATCGGTGTCCGAAGCAACAAAGTTAAATGTGAACTCTGGATCGGACCATAAGATAAACTCGTAACTCGTGACGATACAACAACAACAAACTCAAAGTGTAATCCCACAAGTGAGGTATGGGGAGGATATCCGATAGTGTGTACATGAACAATATCATGTGCGTAGTGTCTCAAAGGGTTAATTTCATGGACCTCCCTTATCTTTCGAGGTTTGTCAGTTCCTCGAGTTCTCAAAATTATATTTACGCCTTAGTTCCTCTTTCATGGATGGTTCTGCTCAAATGTAGACATTATTATCCTTATTCGGAATTCAAGGGTGTGGCTTAGAGATCGGTGAAGTGGGTTGATAACCATGAGGTCTCGATTTCAAATCCCAACAAAGGTAAAATTACTAGGTGATTTTTTTCCATCAGTCTAAGTCTCGGTGAATAGAGCTACCCTTACCTGTACTGGCAGGTACACCATAGAATTAGTCGAGGTGTATCCAACTAGCCTGGATACCACAATCATCAAAATAAAAATGTTACCTTTATTTGCCTTCTCACTTCTGTCACGATCCGGATTTTCCTCCAACATCGGGATCGTGATGGCGCCTACTCGTGGTAGCTAGGCAAGCCACTTTATTCACACTATCCTGTTTTTAGCAATATTTTATATTCAATTTAACAACCAAAACCATAACCTTAATTAGACAAGTGCGGAAGACTTTATAAAAATAGCAATAAGCAGTTTCAAGGTAAAATAATACTGAAATCCTCTACCCAAGACGTAGAGTCACCAACTCACGAACTACTACATGGATACTACACATAAAGGTCTGAAAGAAATATAACATAATATGTTTGTCTCGGAACAAGGAGACTACAACTAATAACATAAGTAAAAAGAAGAGACGCCGGGCCTGCGGACGCCTGCAAGCTACCTCGGTCTCAAATATGATCAACTCCCACGCAAAAGATCTGCTGCTGCTCCTGATCGAAACCTGGACCTGTGCAAAAACGCACAGAAGTGCAGTATCAGCACAACCGACCCTATGTGTTGGTAAGTGCCTGGCCTATCCCGGCGAAGTAGTGACAAGCCTAGGACCAGACACCCACATAACCCTGTCCAGTTCTATATATATGTACACCACAAGATCACGAGAAATAACCAAGTAACAACGCAACAAGGAATGTCACAGAAGAACTCAACAATTAACAACAGTCATTAAATCAACAAGGAAAACAAGTATAATGAGAAACAAGTAATGTCAAGTCAATGAAATAGCAAATAAAGTGCACGACATCACCCTTCGTGCTTTTACTCTCATCCTCACCAAATAAGCAAATAAAGTGCACGGCATCACCCTTCGTGCTTTTACTCTCATCCTCACATCCATGGTACGGCATGATCCTTCGTACATGGTTCAATAACAAGGCACGACATGATCCTTCGTGCATAATCAACAACATGGCACGGCATTAACCTTCGTGCATAATCAATAAAACATGGCACGACATTAACCTTCGTGCATAAACAATAAATCAAGGCACGGCATCACCCTTCGTGCATTATCACTCTTCCTCACCCAAATAACAATCACAGTTAAGGGCAAAGAATGAAAACAACAAATCGTGAACCATCCCTGCAAGGGACACAATAATCATTTCAACAAAGTCCCGGCAAGGGAATCAATATCTCATTTCACAACAAGTCCCGGCAAGGGAGAACAATAGCAATTCTACAACCCGGCAAGGTTTCAACAATTTATCTTCAAATATGTCTCACAACAAGTATTAACAACGACTCACGGTCATGCAAGACGTCAGTGTATGGATGCTCGTCACCACAGCCCATACACCGCACTCGATCACATAGGACATAGCACATAATCCTATTCCCTCAAGCTAGGATAGAACAAACACTTACCTCTAGCCTTGAAGTCCAAATTATGCTTCAATTATAGCTTTTTCCCCGAAATTCCGCTTTCAACTAGCTTGAATCTAATCACAATTGGTTCCATTATATTAATAATCACTAATTAACTTGGTTTGAATGCTTAAAAATAGTTTTCTCAAAGTTTACCCCAAAATTTCCCAAAACGCCCCTGGCCCCACGTGGTCGGAACTCAGGGTTCGGACCAAAATCCGGTTACCCATTCCCCCACGAGTTCAATTATATTATTTGTTTCAAAATCGGACCTCAATTCGAGGTTCAATTGCCCAATTCATGAAAAACCTAGGTTCTACCCAAAAACATGGATTTCTACCATGAAAACCTTTGATTCTTATTGAAAAACATGTTTAATGTTGTTAGGAATTGAAAGAATTAAGTAAAAAGTGACTTACAATTGCTTTGGAGTGAATTTGGCCTTGAGAGCTCGTGTGTGGTGTGTGGGTTTTTGAAAAAGTGAAGAATGAACTGAAAAATTCGTTTAAGTATAGAATTACACAGCTGCGGATATCGCAATTGCGAACATTATTTGTTCGCAATTGCGAACGCTACAGGTCTGGGGTCTGCTGTTCTCGCATTTGCGAGTCAGGCTTCGCATTTGCGAACCTGGCTGGGACAAGGGACTTTCGCATTTGGGACAGAAGCTTCGCATTTGCGAAGCCAGGCGGTTTATCGAGGGCCTCGCAATTGCGAGGTTATGTTCGTAATTGCGAACCAAGCAGTCCTGGACACCCCTTCGCATTTTCGATCAAGGGTTCGCATTTGCGAATCCAGTATTGACCTGTCACCTTCGCAATTATGAGAAATTCTTCGCATTTGCGAAGCCAACAGCTGGGTGAAAAACCAGCATTGCAAAAATTCAGAATTTGAACCAACGGCCTACCAATTCTTTGCCCGAGCCCCCCGGGCTCCAAACCAAACATGTACGCAACATCAAAAACACATTACAAACTTGTTCGTGCGATCACATCGCCAATATAACATCGTTTTCATCAAATCAAGCCTCAAGTTCATGATTTTCATACTTTTGGTTTTCAAAACTTTCAAACTTGGAACTCAAGGTCCAAAACATATCAAACGACATCCAAATGTCACCAAACTTTGCAGAAAGCACATATATAATATTTAAGACTTGTACCGGGCGTCGGAACCAAAATACGAGCCCGATACCATGGTCATTTAATTCATTTTCCTTTAATAATTACAACAAAAATAATTTCACAGAAAAATTCATAACTTGGGCTCTAGGCCTCAGAATTTGAGACTCCGGACGCATGTCCAAGTCCCATATTTTCCTACGGACCTTCCGGGACCGTCCGTTCTCGGGTCCGGGTGCGGGTCCGTTTACCAAAAATGTTGATCGAAGTCAACCCTATCAATATTAATATCATTTTTCTTCAAATTTTTCATAGAATTCATATTTTCTATCACAAAATCTTTCCAGCTACGTACCCGGATCGTGCACGTAAATCGAGGCGACATAGAATGAGGTTTTCAAGGCCTCGGAAGTGTAGAACAAATGAGGAAAGCGGTGATGACCCTTTGGGTCGTCACAACTTCTCATCTACGGTCATTCATAAGCAACCTCTTTCCTTCAAAAGACCATGTTGTGTATTGGAGGCCCCAAATGAAAACCAAATAACGGCATTGTAGGAAAGCACTATGAGTTTTTGTTCCTTTTTGGGTTGATATGTTTCTGTTCTCTCTAGTTCTCTAGCACCAAAAAGGGTTGTGTTTTTTGACCCGACTTAATTGTTATTCTGTTTCATATCATCTCGACTCCAGTATCGTTTCGGTTGTATTTTTGACTCTGATCCATTTGTTATTCTGTTTCATATCATCTCTACTGCAGTATCGCTTCCTTTTGTACCCAATACATTAATGTAATTTTTTTCTGGTATCCGAATTTATGATGTTTTTTTTGCTTTCATTAACTTTTAAAACTTGAATGATGCTATGGAAACTTGAAAAAATTCAGCCCTCCCGGTTATCCCTTAAGAATAACAGCTTTCTTTTTGGCCATGTAGTTGGATATTTTGATTTACGTCTTATTTGTTGTAGGAACATAATTTTGATGGCTTGCTGTGGTCCTAATAAATGCTTATAGGCACCTTGACATATGCTTTGTGGTGAGCCTTGAATTGTCTGCATGGATCTGAATGCCTTGCCTCATCCAGAGGATGATGAAGAGATTTTTGGACAACAATTAGAAGATGAACCAGAAGAATTCATTGTGAAACATAGCCATGAACATGCAGATTATGTTGCGAGCGCTGTGGAGATTTCACTCCGGGTACGTCTCTGTCTCTACGACTACTTGCTATATCAACCATTGAGCTGTATTGTTACTTGAACTTAGTTCTTTATTGTTTTTTTGGGCTCTTTGTTAGATACTTGTCTCCTTTTTGTTGATGTTTCTTTGCTGCTTGTCTTCAGCAGAGTAATAACCAGTTTAAAGCTTTCTAAAACTGCCTTTCAGGCAAGTTTAAAGACTACTCCCTCCGTTTCATATTGTTTGAGGTAGTTTGACTGGGCACAGAGTTTAATAAACAAAAACAGACCATTGCCAAATCACCTTAAGTACCAATTTTACCCTTAAAGGCCCACATGCTAGCTTTTAAATAAAAATCATGATAAAGTAGATATTAAATCAAATGTGGCCCACATGTGTCACATCTTCTGCCAAATTAACTAAGTAAAAACACTTTTCCTTCCATTCAAATGTCCAATGCGTCAAATTTTTTATGTATGTGAAATTTTTTCAATTCTTGTGGTGCCAAATTTTTTGTCTCTTTCATTATTGTGGCGCCAAAAAAGCTTGTCTATTTATACAGAGATGTTTGAGATTATTTACTTATGCTTTCACTGTCTCTCTTCATAATTATATTTTATCTCCATGTCTTTCTAATTTTCTCTTACATTCTAATTATTTCCTTTAATCCTATTTTATCTAGCATATGTGATTAATTTTATCCAAATGAGTGACTCGCAATTAGACTCAATTATTAGACAAAGACGACTAAAAAATGAGGAACGTCATGCTGTTGCCGAATGGCTTTTGAAGGAAAGCAAAAATGGAGTTGTTAAACATGGGTCTTTAAAGCAAGCTGTGATTTTATTTAATACTTCAAGGAGTTCTGTGGAAAGAATTTGGCGACGGACAAAATTAAGTATTGTTAATGGTGCTCCATTAAATGTGTCTCCGCATCTTGTAGGCAGAGTTGGGAGAAAACGAATTCATGTCGATATTAATATGGTAAAAGAAATTCCTCTTTGTCGGCGAACAATTATTCGATCTTTGGCATGTGCTATGGATATGTCAACGTCGATTATTTTTTGACGCATCAAAGAAGGGGCTATAAGGTCACATACCAAAGTCATAAAGCCTCATTTGACAGAGGAAAATAAGAAGGCAAGACTTCAATTTTGTCTATCAATGATTGAGTCTAGTACGCTAAATTCAAATCCTATATTTTCAGACATGTTTAATTATGTTCATATAGATGAAAAATGGTTCTTTTTGTCAAAAAATTCTAAAAAGTTTTATCTTCTCCCCGAAGAACAAGAGCCAAACCCATATAGATCTTGTAAAAGTAAAAATTTCATAACAAAAGTGTATGTTTATGGCTGTTGTTGCGCGTCTTAGGCTTGCGAAAGATGGAACTGAGTTATTTTCAGGAAAAATAGGAATATTTCCTCTTGTGTTCAAGGAACCTGCCAAAAGGAATAGCAAAACCAGAGTTGCTGGAACCTTAGAAACAAAGCCTATTTTATCGGTCACTAAAGATGTCACTAGGACTTGTTTAATTGAAAAGGTTCTTCCAGCGATTCGATCAAAATAGCCACTTTCGCAGTCAAATGCTCCTATTTTTATCCAACAAGATAATGCGAGACCTCATCTTAGTGTTAATGACTTACAATTTACTGAAGCTGCTCGGCAAGATGTATTCGATATTAGGCTTTGCTTTCAACCTCCTAACAGTCCAGATTTAAATGTTTTAGACCTCAGATTCTTCAGAGCTATTCAGTCTCTTCAACATCAAATGGCTCCAAAAACTATTGACAAGTTAGTACATGCAGTTGAGAAATCGTTTAATGATATGAAAATTGAATGACTGAATCGTGTGTTTCTGATTCTACAATCTTGCATGGTTGAAGTGATGAAAGATAACGATGGAAACAACTACAAAGTGCCACATATGAAAAAGGAAATGCTAGAGCGACAGGGAACACTTCCTACTCAAATTTGTTGTGACATTGGTATTGTTAATGAAGCTCTAGCTCTACTTTAAGCTAGAGTAATAGATCAAGGTTATCTGCAATTTATATTTTTAAAGTCCGTCTTTATTTTGTAGCATTGGGTATCATGTAGTTTTTGTGTAACCTCTACTATAAAGACTTTGTAACCTCTATTTTGGAAATATGATTTTGTTGGAGAGAAGATTGGATTTCTATAGAATATCTTTAATCCATTTATAAGTAGTTGCAGATTTTTTAAAATTTAGTGGTGGTGTTCATCACCGTATGTCTTGAATCAAGACAATATAGCGTTGGATGTTTTGCATAAATAATGGAAAAGATATGACATGTAGTGGCTTTACTTTTTAAACATTTGACTTTGTCAACCCAACCTAATAAAGTTACTATCACAAATAGTTTAGTCTTAAATTCAGTGGGTCCATGTCAGAGTTATAAAGGAGGGATGGTAAGGGTAATATTGGTATCTTAAAAGTAAAAGGTTACCAAATTTAGAAATACTTCATTCATTTTGAAACAGACTAAAAAAGAAAGTACCTCAAACAATATGAAACGGAGGGAGTACTATTTTTAGGCAAATTTCCAAATAGATGGAAAGTTACTTGAGAAAACATCCCAAGTGTTGAATTTTCTTTGTTTAAATATGTCTAAGTGTTGGATTTTCCTTAAACCCTTAAAGTCACATTTGGTTGCTTGAATGGGAGAATTAACGGCATAACCCCATTTTGGAGAGCGAGAAGCGGAAAAAAGCGAGGAGGCCTCGCTTCACCGAAGCGAGAAGCGCGAAGCGAAGCGCGTGTTTTTTCATGTGAAGTGCAATTTAACACATAACTAATAAAAAATTAAATAGGCATAGATAAATGGCCAAAAACTCAATAAAAACAACATATTAAAAAAATGTTTTCAATTCTTAAATCAAGAAGTAAATAATAGATACTAAAACTAGATAGTGAATAATCCTCAAAGTCATAACATATTAAGCAAATGCAAAACAAAATTACAAAAGGAGCAACATCCTTTAACAAGATCTCCAAACTCTTGAAGTGTCATCATGTTCGAGTTATTATATTGGTCATCATTTTCTTCTTCTTCATCGGAGGCTTCATCAATTAGGGTTCTACTTGTACTTGTAGATACTATTCTTTGCTCCTTACAGTACTTCCCCTGAAACCATAAACATTCTCCTCAACTCCACTTGCCATAGCAACATGACCAAAAGTGAGACCTCCTTCAAATACTTCTTCTTCATGATTTTCGAGGGCGTCGGTTAACCATTCATTTGCTTCATCAATGTTATCCAATAAATTTGGATCAATGACATTGCGAGCTTTGTAACGACGAGCCAATGTTCTATTATATTTTACGAACCATAGATCATTGAGTTTCTTTAGCTCAAGCCTATTCCTCTTCTTAGTATGAATCTGCATATAAGTTGTAGAAAGTAATTAAGAGGAGTACTTAGGAAAATTAAGATACACTTTAATTTAGTAACAATGTAATATAGCTTCTCACGTGTTCATAAACACTCTAATTTCTCTCGCACCCGGATGAGCTACAAGTTACGCTTTGAACTCTACTAGCAAATTGTTGCAAGTTGGGAACTTCATAACCAAATTGCATCCACCATTCAACTGCCTAAGTATTATTTTAGAAGTTAATAACTTAAAAGTTAAAGCTCTTGTTAGATATGTAGTCTTGTCCCACATTGGAATAGGAGTAGAATGTCCTTGTATAGTATAGCTATAAATAAGGATCTCTTGTATTGTATTGAACACACAATAATATATCATATTTTCTCCCGTGCCTTCTCACATGGTATCAGAGCTATCGTGAGAGATTTATCGCTGTGCATAAATTCCAGCAATTCCGGGAAGTAAAATCAGTCGCCGGAACCCTTTTTTCCGGCGACTTTCAAAGTTGTTTTGTGTCTGCTTTGCCTCTGTCAGTGTTGCGTAAAAAATCCAACATTACCACAAGAGTAGTTATTGTCCGGCGACCAACCCCAGTGAAAATATCCGGCGATATTGTAGCTGTCCGAAGAAAATTTTTCGGCGAAGTTCTGACATCGTGTGGGCCACTTTCCGGCCATTTTTTGGCGACGACTCTTCAGAACAGATTGTTCCCCTTGCAATTCCGAGTCTACCCATCCAGGTTACACCAAATTCCGTCCACTTTTATATTTTCCGGCATGAATAGTGATTTCAAAAGTGGACTTCCAGCCATTTTTTGAAAAAGTTCCTTCGAAACAGTTGGGTCGTCTGATAATTTCGATCCTACCCCTACTGTTTTTATTTCATTCCTACCATTTTGAATTATTTCTGGCTGCTACAGTAATATTCCGGGAGCTACAATATTTCTGGAGTGAACCGTGTTTTCGGTACAAAACAGTGTTCTGTTTTTGTTTTCTCGGCAATTTCTTCAGTTTTCCCAAAAGAGTTACTAATTTTCACTATTTCAAGTTAACCTTACTACTATTAATTGTAGCGACATGGGAACCGTTGCTTCAAATAGTCGGATGGTTTCTTTAGTGGATTATTTAGAATTTCTTCGGTACAAAGCAGGTAAGCAGACATCTTCTGAGATAGCTTCCGTTGTTCAGACAGGTAATAGCGTGACTTGTGTCTCTCAATCTTCATCCTCTTAGTCTCGGGTCATTGATTCTGGTGCATCGGATCATATTTCTGGTAACAAATCTCTTCTCACTACTATTTCGTTTTCTCAATCTCTTCCAAAAGTCACAATGGCCAATGGGTCTCAAACCATGGCAACTGCAATAGGTCAATTAAGCCCAATTCCTTCCTTACCTTTAGATTTAGTTCTTTATGTCCCTAATAGTCCTTTTAATCTCATAGCTGTTTAGTCGCCTAGCCAAATCACTTAAATGTGCCGTTTTATTTCTTGATGACCATGTTTTTATACCGAAACGTAGTACAGGGCGGATCATTGATACCGGACGTGAATCAAATGGACTTTATTACCTTATCCTCGCAAAATCTCATGGACTCACATCTTGTCTTCCTTCAACAACTTGTCATGTTACTGATTCACCAGATTTATTACATAAACGGTTGTCCCAACCGTTTATTACATAAAACGATTGGGACAACCAGGTATCTTCTCACAGCTCTAAAGAGTAAAACAATTGAAAAGACTTGCTCACCTGGTGCCAATTTGGTTCTGCAGCTAATGGCCGAAGGTGATCCCAAGTATTCCATCGGCTTGCATATACACACCAAGCTATTCCCCTAGTTTGTCTTGCATCGTTTCATCTGGCACCAACTTCGTAACACATGCATGATACCCCTTCTACACTTCTATATCTAAAGTCTTCTTCTCGTTATTTGTATAAAAGGGTCCGGGGTTCAAAATATACTCTGCTGCATGTAAAGGTTGATTAAACTGATCTGTCCACCTTTTATCAATGATTTCAAACACTCTCTCATATTCCTCCGATCATGCTCAAATGCCTTCTCAACAGCTTCTTTAGCCCTATCCATGGCTTCATAAATGTATCCTATTGGTGGTTTTTTCTCTCCATCCACCAAACGAAGTACAGTAACCAAAGGCTACTAACTTTAAGTGCTTGAACAGTGTAATTCCACAAATATGGACCAACAATAAATCTCGCAACTTCTTTCCCAAGAGCTTCCTTTGCATGGATACTCTCACTCCATTCGGTTGACATGAACAAGGTTCGCAAATTTTTCTTTTGCAGGTAAAAGCTATGCAAAGTCATGATAGCGGTTGCGAATCTTGTTTTAGGCGGTTTCACCAAATTTCTTTGTTTTGTGTATCTCCTGATCATGTTCAACAACTACGCCCTTTGACTAATGTAAGAGTGTATCTTGACCGCCTTAGCAAAACCTGTAGGAAATCAAATTTCATAGTCAAATTTCATACTTAATAAGCAATGAACATGAAGGTTAAAATACAAAATAAGAACCACTTGTTCACCTCTAGAATATGGGGCTAACTTGAAAATGTCACCAAACATCAAGTTGATACAATGTGCAACACACGGAGTCCAACAAATATTCGGGAAAACTCCTTTCAACATGGTACCTGCTTTTTTATTTTCACTTGCGTAACAAGTAACAACTTGAACCACATTTTTCGGTCCAACTTTCAATATTGTCTTCTCAACAAGTTGAACATTTTAGTGGAATCGGTTGAAGAGTCACTTGCATCATAAGATTCAAGAAACACACTACCTCTCGGAGAATTCACCAAAACATTAATGACCATTTTTTTATTTTTTGCTGACCATTTATCCATCACAATGGAACAACCATAAGTTTTCCATTGCACCTTATGCTCCTTGACAGACTTGTTTGTTTTCTCCACCTCCTTTTTTAGACAAGGACCTCTTACTTCGTGATAGGTTGGGGGCGTCATTCCTGGGCCATATTGGCCTATAACCTCAATGAATTCACCAAAACTATCGGTGTAATTAACACAATTAAAATGGAGCCCTACATCATAATCCACTTGGCAAAAGCATCTACAACACGCTCCCTTAAACTCTTCCTACAAGAATCTAAGTTAATACCTTCACCCTTTCTCTTTTCATTTATTTTTTGCGAGAAAAAAAGATTAAGAGGACCTTTCACCTTGCTACCGGCGGTAGATGATCCACTTCCACTTGTTGAATTCTTTCTTTAAACTTTTGAGGGAGGTGGCCTCATTGATATATCACTGACTTCAAGATCATCCTCATTCATTTGACTATCTTCCTCAAGAAGATTAGTCATAGATGCTCCATGGCTCATTGGATTTTTTAACTCTTTTTTTTTTCTCAACATAGTCTCTAATCTCTTGCTTAACAGAATTTGGAACACTTGAACATTCTTTGACATCTCTAAAACCACCATTTAGATGTCTTTTGTTTGATGTATTCCACCGTTATAAATTTTTTGACAAAAGATACATTGCACTTTTGTGTTAGTACTGCCAACTGCAACTTCATAGGCCCAAGCTGGATCTCTTTTTTGGCTTGATGCCATTGAATAAGATTGAATTTACTACAATCAACAACCACAAAAAAAAAAAAAAAATAGAACAGAACAATTAATTTTTTTCGAACCAGAACAGTGAGAACATAGAAATACAAACCAGAAAAATAGAGCATAAATTAGGGCACAAAAACAGAGCAATAAAAAGTGAAAAAAATAGAAAGAAGAAGAGAAAAACAAAGCATAAATTAGGGCACAACCGCACAAGAACAGAGCAATAAAAAGTGAAAAAAACAGAAAAAAAAGAGAAAAAGGAGAAAATCAGAGGAAGAGAAGAAGAGAGAAAAAGAGAAAAGAGAAAAGAGGAAACTTACAGAGAAGAAGCATTGAAGCAGTCCTTGGTTCAGCAGTCGCTTAGAGGAGAAGTGTTTGTTTGCGTAAGTTTTTGCCAATTTAAAAAAAAAAAACCCTAACAGATGCTTAACCTCGCTTAAACGCGCTTTTTTGCATCGCTGCGCTTCTCGCTTAACAAGGTAAAGCGAACTAGCCTCGCGTCGCCTCGCTTCGACGCTTTAAGCGAGAAGCACACGCTTTTTACAACACTGGCACAGCCAGTACCTTCTTTGGTTTCTTGAATGAGGTGAATTAATCTCCTCATTAAATTTAGCGTAATTTATGCATCGGTTGGTTGCAATTTCGTATCATCTTATAAATAATACTTCTATATTGTCAAAGGCTCATTTGAGGCGCACTTCAGCGCTGAAGCTCGGAGAATCTCAAGGTAAGCGCTTCGCCTCATTTGGCTATGCCCGATGTAGGCAAAAGCACCAAGTTGTGCGCCTCATTGCCCATCATTCCATCTTGGATAGAGCTGTTCCAAACATTTAAACTAATTGACAAAAGGATATGTTAATTGTTAAGGAAATCATTATGGATGAAGTAGTTCCTTTTTTCTTGCATTACATGTGTATTTTTTCCCCCTTTGCTGTGCCTTTTTAACTGAAGCTCACACTTCAATTGTGCTTTGTCCTTAAAGCCCTGATAAAACTGGAGCCTTTCTGACGCTTTTCGCTTTTAACAACACTGTAATACTTGCATAATTTATGCGGAAATCTATGTATTATTCTATGCCGAGTAGAATGTGGAATAAGAATTCCTGTATGAGCAATGTGTGGATTAGACATTTTATAGACAAAAGTACCCTTGAAGTAAGTAGTTCTTGTATAACAATAATCTCTTCATTGTTATTAATCACTGTAGAATAATTCTTTCAATTTTATTCACCACGTAACAATCCCTGCATTACTATCCCCCACATAAACGATCCATGCATTACCTATCCCAACATTACTTTTCCCCGCATAACTTGTCTCCAAATCAAACCACACTTAAGCTTAGTACAATCCAGGAGCTTGAGTTGTCTACACTGATTTTAAACCTGAAGCTGCTGTAGTCTTACTGGTATACCGGTGTTGAAGCTACATCAGTTCACAAGTGCAGAACATGTTAATCTGAACTCTTATATGTTGGCTCAAGATTCTTGGATGGAGCCTTAGGTATGAAGAGTGTGGATTAGCTTACTTTGGATTCTTTTGGTAATTGCTTTCCTTTTTTACCCCCTGGTTAGCCAAGCAAGCAGTTTCGGGTTCAGCAAAAAGAATGGAAGGGGGAAGTCATTTAGGTTGTTGAGTAGATTATCCTTTGATTAACAGGAAATTCAGCATTTTGTTGGTAATCTGGTCATCTTCAAGTCAGCTATCTGACTGATCTAATGAGAACTTTTTTGGTGCCAACACGCTGTACCTCCTCCCACCAATCTCGTTGGCGGTGTGGGTTGGGAATTAAAGAAATAGGATTTGCTTCTTTCAGTGGCAGTGGGAAGGGATAGGTGACAGGGGAGTAAGTACCCATAGATAGGGGTATGTTCTTGTGAATCTTAATATTGTGGAGACTTGATTTTTGTTTTTGTAGTTTCCATGCCCTCTTTCTAAATGCTATTTGTTTTAGGAGCGGGAGGAAAGGATTCAAAGACTTAAAAGACACCGTCCAGATGATAGACCAACATATCCATCTCAGCCACGAATGCACGATGAGATATATCTGACAAAGACACAGAAGCCTAACAGCAGACTTCCTCCAGGTTAGTGGGTTTTTCCTAGAGTGCTAGCTGTATAAGAGCTGCCATGCATGCTTACTCTCTTTCTCTCTCTATCGCACTATCTGTCTATCTCTTTCTCTGTGTCTGTGGATGACTTGTAGACGTCACAGTTGATTCCTACTTCCCTCTGTACAGTCCTTTTTCCTTTGTCATCTATGTATCTTTAGGTTACTATTTATTTCGACATAGGTTCTTGTTTCTCTCGCTGTTTCCTCCTTCTTGACTTCCCTTAGTAATATTACATCATTTATCTTGTGGATTGCGGATGCAGGTTGGTTGGACTGTCCTGCATCTGGGCGGGAGATAGGTCGCATTATTCCTTCAAAGGTTCCTCTCGATGAAACTTTCAACGACTGTGTTCTTCCTGGCAAAAGATACTCGTTGAGGCAAGTCCTCCACCAACAGAAAGTTTTGGGAAGAAAGGTGAGCACGTTAACCTGAATATGGGTCCTTGTTCATCCCCTTGGCGTGGATTTTATCTTGAAAATGTCCGAGTCCTAGAAGGTTTTATGAGGACAAATTGTATTGCTGTTTGAGGCATTTCTTGTTACATTTTTGAAAACAATCTGCTGCTTATTAGTTGTTGTCTTAGAGATGTTTTATATCTTTGATAAAGTATAATGACCTGGAGATGTTTTATATCTAACATGAGGCTTATATTCTCTTTTGTATTGCCACTTAGTATGATAGAATCACTAGATGCCTTCTCAATTTTTTGATTTCTTAGTTGTTTTTGGTTACCTTGACGTCAAAGCATGTGCATAAGCTACAACTGACTCTTTCCATGTTAAAATTTTCAGCTTGGTATGGTGATTGATCTCACAAATACAACTCGATACTATTCATCATCAGAATGGAGGAAAGAAGGCATCAAGCATGTAAAGGTTGGTACATGGTAATAACGTCATGGAAGCAAATAGGTGGTGGGGGAGTATTATTTCTCCTTGAATTATGGTGGTTCTGATTTTCAAACTCTTTCATGTGTATTAGATTCCATGCAAAGGCCGCGATGCTGTACCTGACAATGAGTCTTGCCATTTATTTGTCTATGAGGTAATTGTATACATTTTTAGTTGCAGTTTTACTTGAATTTTTGTGTGGGGATGAGCTGGCTTGCATTACTTAACATGTTATACTTGGTGAAATTATTAATATCTGTTGTTTGTTAATCAAGTGGGGAGAGCACGTGTAGTTGGTATGTAATTTTTCGAGAATAGAAAAGAGAGCTGTTTTGAGAAGGGTAAGGTAGATGTCATTTAAATGTCTATGTTACATTATAGATGTACGTACTCTATGCTTTGAAAGGGAAGCTGTAAGAGTCATTGCCGTGTCAGTGTGACCAGGAGGTCACGTGTTCAAGCCGTAGAAACAGGGAAGCTGTAAGAGTCATTGCCGTGTCTGTGTGACCAGGAGGTCACGTGTTCAAGCCGTAGAAACAAATCTTACAGAAATGCAAGGTAATGCTGCCCCTACACATCGTAGACCGAATGTGGTCTAGGAGTCCAGCCATTTCCTGGACCCCGTACATAGCGAGAGCTTAGTGCACCACATACTCTTATTAATATGAAAAGGAGCATTGTTTGATGCCTGCATGTCCTCCCTGGGTTATCCCAATTCGCACGCTTCTGTCTCAACCATCCCCCAAAAAAGGAAAAAAGGAAAAAAGGAAAGAGAAAATAATCAAAGCTTGAGGAACCTGAACATCCTTGAGATAAGAGTCTTTTGGGTATTTAGTGCATAAGTTGCGGGAATACTGTCTTTGCAATGAAAACTGTATTTAGTCAGAATTTGTCTCAGATAAAAAAAGAACACTATTAGAATATAGGAAAGGTGTGCTGTTAACTTCTAGTTAGGTTTTATAAGCATTAGGAATCACTGCATAGATGAGAAGCACACAGTCATCCGAGTATTATTCTGTTTAATTGAAGAGAAGTAACTATTTCACATCCTCACTGAATGCTATTTGCGACTGAAAGGAATCAGATACTAACATTTATATTCTATCAGGTTTCACAATTTCTTGTCCGTCAGAAAGATTTGAAGAAGTATATTCTTGTGCATTGCACACATGGGTTTAATCGTACTGGGTTCATGATCATTCATTTTCTTATGCGTACGCTGCCGATATCTGTCACTCAGGTAAGGAATTTTGCTATACTGAATAATTATTTCCTCTAATTACACCACATCTCTGAATAATGAGAGTATTTTATGCAGGCAATCAAAATTTTTGCTGATTCTCGCCCTCCTGGGATTTATAAGCCAGACTATATTGATGCTTTATATGCCTTTTATCATGAGGAAAAACCTGAAATGGTTGTTTGCCCTGTAACACCTGAGTGGAAAAGGTCTTCTGGTCTTGATTTGAATGGCGATGCTATGCCGGATATCGATGACGATGGAGGTCCTGCAATTTCGTTGCCTGTATGTGTTTCTGAAGAAAACATTCCTCTTGATTCTTGGCACTTTATTCATGGGTGAAGTGTTTGGTTTTCGGTTTCCACCAGGACTGTTTTAATTAGAATGTGAAATCCATACCTTTCTGATACTTTTATGGTGAGAAATCTATGAATTCCGATTTTGAGTGCAATATTAAGCTTGATTTTGAAAACCACGAATTTTATGACATTCCCGAGTTTTTTTGCCAGCAGAACTTGTAAATGAGAGACTCTTGAATTATGACCTTGCAATACTTGGGATGTAATGACTGCCGAAGCTTAAGAGGCATCATCTGGCAGTTAAGCCTGATTGCTCGTCAAGGCTACTTCAGCCACCTTATATGAGTCTCCTTCCGTCAAACTTGAGATGCCTTCCATGTCTGGTCTTAATATTGAGTATGCCTTCTTTTTGCCTCGGTAAAATTTGAACCAGCAAATATTGATATGGTATTCTTAGAGTGATAACTTCTTTTCCGTAGAATTCTGATACTATCAATCACTCAACTATGCTTCAATCTCAAACTAGTTTTAGGTCGGATCTGACTCCTATGTAATTTTCTCTATTCCACCCGCTTTCATTGGGATGATAATAGAAAAATGATCTCTGATACCCCTTTATCTATCCATTTAATTAAGTCTGAGATTAGTATGCAAAAGTTAATGCTTAAGAAAATTTTGTTCATACTTTCCAGTTCCTTCTTTCTTGTCCAACATGACTGCCTAAATGTGACGTAAAGATTTCTACTAGAAAAAATGGAAGGAGGATGAGGATGAGGATTGTTGGTTCTTGTCAGATAGAGGGATTTGTCATATAGTTCCTGTGAACTCAGTATATTGCTATATTTCTTATTTGCATTTTTAGCTTTTGTGCCTTCATGCTGTTACCTATTCATTTTTGAACAAACTTTTCTTTTTTGGAACAAGCATGCTGTTACGGTGTTACCTATTCATTGTCCTTCTAATTAAAGAAGACTTGCTCAAGAAGGTATCTAGTTTTCTTAAAAGCTTGACAAGGTGCTGAAAAGTGGTAGAAGAGATCTAACTTTGCTTAGATTCTATGTTGCTCGGATCCTCCAAACTGCTGCTAGGTGTGTGTCGGGTCCTCCAAAAGTTATGCATCTTTGGAAGATCCGTCACCGATGTGGCGGAATTTTGAAGGATCCAAACATAGCTTAGAACTTAGAAAAAGCATTTCAGCTTGGTAAAGAGTGTTTCGGATGAGAAATTAAAAGAATGCACATCCAAATAGTATCATATTTGCTGACCTTCTAAAACATAAACTAGGTTAGTCCTCCCTTTTGTCTAATCTTTCACGGGGAAAGTACATTTTGGTGTTTATATGCAATCACCACTGCCCTCTTCTTTTAAGCTTAAATTAAATGTTTGGGTGCTTCCTACCAAAATGGTTGCAGAATGGTTAAATTTTAGGATTATATTCATAGAAGAAAGAGTGTGGGCAGACATTCAACTATATATATATTTTTCGGTGTACAATTTGATTCACCTTTTGCTGTTTAAAAGTTTAGATTCCCAAAAGGCAAACTTTGAGTCTTTGACTGCCAGAGCTAGAGAGTTGAGCAAGAGAGGTGGGCCTGCTGGATTAGAGAACAGGGTGTGAGCTGGGCCAGGAGAGGAGGTGCTTTGTTGTGGGTGGGTGGGGTGGGGGGGGGGTATAGAAGAGAGACAAAAGGCAATGCGGAGGGAGGGAGGATGGGGGGTTGCGAGGAGTGTGTTTAAGTGGGGAGGAGGAGGTCTTTGGCATGCTGCAACTATACAATCAATCTTGATTATAATTTACACTGCATTCTGGATGTGAAATCATGCTGTTCTTTTAGAACAACAACTAGTTCTTTCTTGATCTGGCCTAATCTACTACTCTCTCCGTACTGAGAAACCTGATTTTTCTTTTCCTTTGTCCTGTCCCGGAAAACATGGCCTCCTTCATTAAATGCAAAGTCTTTCTCTGTCCAAAGATTCAAAATATGGAATAATAAAACTTGCATTACTTAAAACTTGATTTGACATCTTACTAGCTAGCTGTTCCACTTGGCACTTGCTGAATTTGTCTAAAACAAACAATTTTCAGTGAAACTTTATGTAATAATATATTCAAACGATGCTGGTCAAGCTAGGAGTATAGATCTCAGCATGATAATGCTGATATCACGATTATAGCTCCTCGTGGTTACATCTCTGTACCAACATGTTGGAGTTTTGGATCTATACTTTGGGCTTGCAGTAAGGTTTATGCTTACAGAGCTTTTAGAATTTCCTTGTAACTCATTTTCTGCCTTTGCAGGATAATCGCGAAACACAAATATCATTGTCAAATGACGACATCCTGGGTGATGCAGTCCCACAAGATCAGCAAGGTGATTTGCGACAGTTCTGTTATCAAGCACTGAAAATGACCCCAAGGGTATGAATTTTGTGGTCGGTTCATTTGGTGTCTTTCTTTGATAGTTGGATGGAATCTGTATACAATGATTTCTTCTGTTTATGCGCGTTCTATGTTTTTTGGTCTTGCAATGGACTCACTTTCTGTTGTGCAGTTGTGATTTCTGCAAAATAGTGATCTCTGTTCTTTTCTATTCTAACTCTTAAGTCCTTTTGTATTTGTCTTTCAGGGCAGAGGCACACATTTTCCTGGCTCACATCCAGTCTCTCTTAACAGGTTTGATTTGAGTCATTATTCAGGAATCTGTAATGTTGTTATATGTTTTTGCTGTAATAGTCATGTGTCACCTTAGTCTAGCATTTTGTGTTTAGCCATGCATACAAGAAGCCTCTGTTCACCCATTGATTGTAAAGAACAAGTAAATCCTCACACTTTGGTCCGCCTAAATCTGAATAGGAAGTAGGAACTACAAAAAAGTAATTATTATTAAAAAAAGATAATATTGTACATAAAATTCCATTCCTGATACATGACTTTTATCTACATTTCCTGGATGGTGCTGAAATGATGATAGAAACCTTGCTGTGTGATGTAGCATGTCGATTGTCTTTAACATTTGGATAGTAGTAGTAACATTTCGGACCTCTTTCATCATGTGGATGCGAGCAATAGCCATATATTTCTGACCAGTATGGTATATGCTCAAACATTATGTCTCTTCAAGTAGATTTTTAGTTTAGGAGGTGTACCTAATACTTAAGGATTTCCAGTTGGCATATCAAGCTGAAGATTGTATTTGTAAGTGTGAATTCCGTTACCTGTAGAGATTTTTATTTTGAGACTCACACAACCAACAAAATTTGTGTGACACTAACTTAACTTGACAAGTGGAATGCAGTAGCTCCCTTGTTGGCTTAGTCTCTTTCAACATAGGTTCTTGTCCTCCCCCACCCACCCCCCAAAAAAACTTCTATTAACTAGATCTTGTGCTCTTCAATGTAAACCAACGGAATGCAAAACTAATTCTGCTAACAAAGCAAACCCATGGATCTGGCAAATCGAATTCGCAACTAAGCAAATGAAACCATACCTCGGACAAATGTATTTTACTTTTAACTACCCGCCCAACCCGAGACCTCGAGACTCCACATGACGTTACCACAAGGATCTTTGGATTACAGAATTTGGGCTCCTGTTCTCCGGTATGATTTTTGTTTTTGCGTAAAAGGGAGGGTAAAAATTGAATGTCTACATGTTAGTTTACTCTCACCAAGGTTGCTAATCAGCATCATTAAAACAACTGGTCATGCTCTTTTTTCAATTTTAATAGCTTAATACATTTTATTCATTTATTTTAAACGATCACATCCCTTGGGGATTCAGACCCTTCTGCAATCCTACATGTCGCTTCATGCATTGGGCTACCCTTATGTTTAAGATTGAATGAGTTCTAGAGTTCAAAAATAAATAATTGTTTTTTAGATACGTAATCGATGATTTTATGAATACTTGCACTAAGCCAATGCTAAAAGACATCATTACAAAAAGTGCAGTTCCTCTATTTATCTTGAAATCCAACTTCATCATGTACATTAAGCAGGCTGCACCAAAAAGCTTGCAAACAAATACATCTTCGTTTATGTTTCTCCTGTTGCCTTCAAAAATTCTGCTATATCTTTCAAACCAAAGAGAGCACCAAATCGCTTGAGGAATGGTATTCCTAGTCTTTGGTGATTTCCTGCGCAATCCCTCTTGTGTTCCACAGCATTGCAATAGCTTCAAAATGGATTTTGGCATTGTCCCCGACATGCCAATTATTGCCAAAAGCATGTTCCACAGTTGTCTAGTAACTTTACATGCCAGAAGAGGTGGCCAACATCTTTGTAGTGTTCTTCGCACATCGGGAACCTACTGCAAAGCTGAAATCCCCTCTTTTGGAGGTTGGAATAAGTGAAAAAGCTTCCCTAGCCACAATCCAAGAGAAGCGAGAGACTTGCTTAGGAGTATTGCTAAACTAATTTTTTTCCCCAAGGCCAGTAATCCCTGTTGTTACTTGATTCCAGCAAATTGTAACAACTTTTGAATGGAAAGAGACCTTTGAATGTCCCTTCCATCTGGTAGAATCTATTTTATTGTGGTCCAATGCTATGGTGCCTAGTAGCTGAAGCAAAAGAAATAAAGTTACTACTTCCCAATCATTTAAGTTCCTTCTAGGAAAGAGATTGCAGCCTTGCGTTGAATAAAAATCAGCTATTACCCCATTGTGCAACGAAGAAATACTAATACTGTAGATATCAGGCAATTGATCTTTAAGAGGAGTGTGGCCCATCCATGCATCTTCCCAGAACCTTATTTTCCTTTCATTTCCAAGGATGAAGCCCATATTTGCCTCAAATTTGTTCCAACCTTACGTACCATTGACTCTCAAGTTTCCTATCAACTCATCTAGAAGATTTTTATCCAACTCCTTGGCTTCCTGAATGGCTATGACTTTTGTTTCCCATGAAGCAGGAAGAATTCTTAAAACTTTGTAATCAGTTCTTCAGAAGTGAACACTTTCCCAAGTGACTTTAATTCATTTGTGATAATGGTGAATCTGGTAACCATCTCCGGAATAGGCTCGGAGCCTTTCGTTGAGAATAACTCATAGTTTCTCATTAGCATTTCAATTCTTGACCTCTTCACCTGATATCTTCCTTCATGAGTCGTCTGAAGAGCATCCCAAATTTCTTTAGCATTTGAGCAGGCTGAAATCCTGTTGTATTCATCAGGACTAAGGCCACAAATAAGAATTTTGGCCTTAACATTCCTTTCCATCATCCTGGAATCTGATGCTATAAATTCATAGGGGTCTTTGAGTACATCTTCTTTCTGCCCATTTTGTTTGGTAGTAATAAGAGGTTCTCTTTGTTCTGCATGATAGTTTGTCCATCTAATGTGTTTTAGAGTAGTTGTATTTTCTTTAGATATCTTATACAAATTTTACTCACGGATGATAATGTTATGTGTCTTCATATTTGAACGTCATATGTGTTTGGACATGGACGCTAATATTCTCTGGAAAAACAATTGCTTGGTAGCATCCAACACAAAGCAAGGACCCTTCTATTAGAGTTCATCACAAGGTAATCTTTGTCATGATGTGCAGGGACAATTTGCAATTATTAAGGCAGCGCTACTACTATGCCACATGGAAGGCTGACGGGACACGGTATATGATGCTGATCACGATGGGTGGTTGTTTCTTAATTGATAGACATTTCAACTTTCGAAGGGTTCAGATGAGATTTCCGTGCACACACACTGATGAAGTATGCCACTCAGCTATTAGGATGTTATGATTTTTTTTTTCCTCCTTTTATATCTCACTGGTTGATGTTTTCTGTTTATGATTTGTCATATGAAATTCTCGTTCTCTCTCCCAGGGTGTAGCCAAAAGGGTCCACCACTTCACTTTACTTGATGGGGAGATGGTAATTGATACTTTGCCTGGCACACAGAAGCAAGAAAGGAGATACCTAATTTATGATATGATGGCCCTCAACGGTGTGTCTATCGTAGAGGTTGGATTCTTCTCAGGAAACCACTTTCCTTTTCTTCTTGAAAAATTAATGTTGGCTTTACCTACATGGGTTTTTGGTTCTCTGTACAGCAACAACAGTCCAGCGAGATCCTACAAGTGGGGTCTGGGGAGGGTAGTGTGTACGCAGACCTTACCCCTACTCTGGAAGAGTAGAGAGGCTGGTTCCGGTAAACCCTCGGCACAAGAAGGAAAGAGACAGTGTATCATTAATAACAAAGGGATCCAGAAAGATAACACCAGCAATGCAATAACCAGAAATAGAGAGCAAAGTAATAACACTAACGGAGGCACAATACTACAAAACGCAAGGGAATATTATGGACACGAAGGGCCACTAAATATACTACAGCATAACCTACGACCCTAATGAAGTATTAAGAACACAACTGGAGCCACTAGCAGCGTAAAACAAAACACTACAACGCTAATGCTCGACCTCCACAACTTCCTATCAAAGGCAATGTCCTCGGAAATTTGCATCCGCGCCATGTCCTGCATGATCACCTCCCCCAATATTTATTAGGCCGTCCTCTGCCTCTTATTATACCCGTCAAGGCCAGCCGTTGCCACCTCCTTGTTGATGCATCCGAAATTCTCCTCCTCACGTGTCTGAACCATCTAAGCCTAGTTTCCCGCATCTTGTCTTCCATTGGAGCCACGCCCACTTTCACCTGGATATCTTCCTTCCTAATCTTATCCAACCAAGTCCATCTGAAATCCTCATCTCTGCAACATTCATCTTCTGGGTATAAGAATTTTTGACTCATCTCTGCAACATTCATCTTCTGGGTATGAGAATTTTTGACTGGCCAATACTCTGCACCATACAACATGGACGGCCTAAACACCGCTTTATAGAACTTTCCTCTTAAGTTCCGGAGGAACCTTCCTGTTACGCAGGACACCAGATGCTAGCCTCCATTTCATCCACCCCACTCCTATACGGTGCGTGACATCCTTGTCAATATCCCCACCCCCTGTATAATTGACTCCAGGTACTTGAAGCTCCCTTTCTTGGGGCTGACTTGAGAGGCAAGCCTCACGTCCATGTCTGGTTTTCCCTGCACACCGTGTTTGGTTCTCTGTATCACCGGGAATTATAACAGTATTGGCTTTACCACTTCCCTTTTCTTCTTGACAAATGGGTTATTTCTTTTTTAGTCCGTTCCAAAATATTTTCTCTCCCTAAATGTAGTTTCGTGGTAGAAGTGTAAGACTTTCTTTTATGTTACTTGAGGTTGTGTTAGTGTTTATTTTGATAATTGAGAAACCCCAAAGGGCCAACATGTTAGTTAGTTAATGCGTCCGCACCACTAGCCATCTCCACTTAAATACCAGGCTTGGTTGGCGGGGTTCAAACCAGTGGCATATGCCTAACCCACAAATTACACGTTACGCAAGTCTTGGGGGCACATTGGAAGTCATTTATGCTTTGTGAATTTTAGAAGATTAAGAGATTTAGACTTCTTTTGTCCCAGAGGTATTGTACCTCTTTATTTACTGAAAGTTGCGTGTTATCTCTACTAATTGGTGTTTAGTTTTTTAATGGGATAATAGTAATGCTGATTTGTTTAAACTATTGTTAATGAGAAATCTGTTGTTTTCAGCATCGAAACTCAAATGGATAATGGACTGCCCTTATAAAATGGAGCTGCAGGGACGTATAGCTTCATTAGAATTTTTAAAGTGGATGAACGCTAATATGCTTTTGGTTTGGGAATGCTTAGAACTTGTTTACATGGTTTTCATCATGTGGGAGAGTTCCAGCTGGCTATGGTGTCACCAACTAGTATGAGGCATTTGCTGCCTTGATTAGTTGGTGAATTTTTGTTTCTTTATGGTATTTGAGGTGTATCTCAACCATGTGGTTACCTAAGACGGTGATCAATCAATCGATCCCAAACTAGTCGGGTCCTCCGTCATACGGCAGTTTCTCCTTCTGCTAAATTTAAAAAGTTATTTTGTGTTTACTGCAACTAGAGCTTCAACACCCTAATAGGAGCGAGCGGAAGAAAGATATGCATCGGTCCAATGCTTATCAGTAAAACTGTATGTGCACGTAGTACTCATATTTGTACTGTCTATCCTGTCACTATTTACTTCATGGAGCAAACAAAGCACGGGCATGTTTCGTGCACTTTTGATCATCTTGTTCTCTTAATCAGCTGTATGTTGTGTGGTGTGATTTATTTTCGTATACTACAACAACAACAACTCAGTATAATCCCATGTGTGGGATTTGGGGAGGGTAGTGTGTACGCAGATCTTAACCCTAAATGAAGTAGATGTCTTGGAGATCAAGAAACCTATGTATCTGAAATGTCTAATCAATTATGTTTCTCATTCTGGTTAAGCTTTACCCACTTCACCTCATTCTGTATGGCTTGATTGCCTGCTTTTTCTGCAAACATCATCTTTCCATTGATGTTGCTCGTTCTCTGTTTTGGTATTTCTTACAGCAACCCTTTTGTGAACGCTGGAGAATGATTGACAAAGAAGTGATCGGGCCAAGGAATCATGAACGCCAACATATATGCCAGAGTGGAAACCCTTGCTATAGATATGAGTGTGAGCCTTTCAGGGTATGTTTTGTCGACTTTGAAGTATAGTACATAAAAGCCACTTTTTCAACTATCATATTATTTCGAGCTAATGTGGTTGCTGGAATCTCAACGTTTGCCAGATGAGGAGGAAGAATTTTTGGCTGCTCTCTACTGTCAGAAAAGTTCTCAAAGAACTTATTCCAGAGCTTTCACATGAAGCAGATGGTCTTATTTTTCAGGTTCTAAAGAGTGACAAATCTTTAGTCTTTGCACTGAATATTCTCTTGTTACATTGTTGTATTGGATTTCCCCGGAGGAGTTAAGTTTTTACATCACTTCAGATATCTGATGTCTCCAAGTTGTATGGCATGTATGTGCTGGTTGCTTTGTTGGGGAACTCTATTTGGAAGATGTTTTCAACTTTTTTCTCCATTTATGTTGTGTTGCAGAGAAGTATTAGAGATTCTAGCACATCCTCGTTCATTTAATTGACAGATGACATGTTTATCGCTAACAGAAACAGAGACATAAATCGTACAAATCTAATCATTTTAGGTTCTTGACACTCAGCTACTGTTTTCTATCCTTTTTAGGGTTGGCTAGATCCTTATGTTCCTCTCACGCATGATGGTCTGTTGAAGTGGAAATACCCCGAGATGAACTCGGTTGACTTCCTTTTTGAGGTAGTGTTCTCTGCTCTCTTAGTGACTAGAGCTGTTTCCATTTCCTCTTTGTCGTTTTGGTTCTTATTTTTACTTTGTCCTTACCCCTTGACCTGTCAAATGTCATTTGTCTTCCACGGTTTATTTGGAATGCCGCTGTTAAACGAATCATGCTTTATTCTCTCATATTAGTGTGATAAAACAGGTGGTCGATGGTCGGGAATTACTTTATCTACATGAACGAGGGAAGAAGAAACTGATGGAAGGGAATAGAGTTGTTTTCCCAGGTTAGAGATCCCCTGTTGTTTTAGTTAATCTCTCGTGGTATCATGCCGGAAGGTTTCCCTCAATCTGGGTTTGGTTGGGAATATAGGAGGCGAATATCATCTGCATCCCATGCTCGTTTAGTTTTTATTGACTTAACCAAAAATAGAGGAAAAAAGTTGTTTGGTTTTTTTTTTCTTGTCTTGTTTATTTTACCTGATTTGGTTGGATGTGATTGGTTAGTAAAACTTCTAGGTGGATGGTGTTTTCTGGGGAATCGGATATGGTTTGCTTATTTGAGTGAGTAACCTGCATTCAATGTGTGATCTAGTGGAGGCTATTTCACGACTTGCTCTGTTTCGATTGCCAAGATTCCTTTTTTGATATTTGTGAGTTGCTATATAGTAGTAAAATTGTGGATAAAAATTTCTGTTGGTACTTCTTGCTGTGGCTAAACTAAAGGTAACATTGCTGTTTGACAACGGATCTTCTTCTAATCCAACCTTCCACTAAGTTCAAGACTCATAATCTTGTTTTTTTTAACTTTCTTGTTCTTTTATAGTTGATTCTTAGTAATGAGAACGTGGATCATCCACAACTTGAAATTGAATCAGTTGCTAATGTTGAAAAAAGGTCGGATATGTTAGTGGGATTATTTGGAATTTACTGTAAGGTTCTCAATGGATCAAGTGCCAGTAGAAGATCTGTTTACATTTTCAGGAAAAGTACATGGAAGCACAGATATGGGAATTCCTTGCTACATGACTGTGAACCAGTTAATCCACATTTAAGGTGTCACGTTAGTCTTTATGTGAAATTAACAAGGTCATGCTTGTCAGAATAGGATGTGCACCTCTCAGGCTTTTGACAGGAATTCAACAGCTTTGTTTCTTCTCTTGCTCTTTAAAATGGTCTTTCCAATAGTTGGTTCTCGTTGCTTGGAGTTACTGAGTGATGATATAAACATCCAGCGAAATGCATAATCTGCTGTCCTTGTAGACACACATCTGAACAGTTCTCCTGCACTTTATTTTGTATCCCGTGAACTCTTGTTCTTCTTTTAATATTCTTTTGGGCTTTTCCTGCATTGGTGTTTATATGCTGGTGCATGTCCTGAAATTGGTTTCTTTCATGGTTACAGAGAGTTCTGACCCGTCAGACTACTCGGGTAAAATAATAGAGTGTTCTTGGGATTCCAATAACCAAGAATGGGTGTGGATGAGGACCCGAATTGATAAAGGAACTCCAAATGATTACAACACGTACAGGAAGGTACTTTATTGGCAAATACTAAGTTCACGGGTTGATTTTTTCATACGTAGACTTGTGCTTTAATATAAACTTTTCCATATTTTGTCATATACATTAGATAGTTAGCAACCTAGTAGACTAATTTCTGTCCCTGTACAACAAAATTCAGGTTTTGAGAAGTATTACTGACAACATCACTGAAGAAGTGTTGTTGAATGAGATCTATGAGATCATTCGACTGCCAATTTATGTGGAAGGGATACAGAATGACAGCAAAGTTCACCATCACTCTAGCTCAGTACGACGCAGATAAATGAATTTGATAAAGTAGATGACATTACTATTGGAGGAAGCTAGTGATCGGATTAACTACTCATTGGAATCGCCACTTGCCTTCTGAACCTTGCCGTGTTCATGTTTCTCAACAAAATGGTCTTTATGAGCATCCTTCGTCCGTAGGCGTGTAGCCTGTGCTGCTAACTGGTTATATTGTTTGATCCAGTTGGGACACTGTAAACTTAGCTAGCTGAGTCGGGTCTCTGAGTCTTTAGTTCTTCCTCATTATAGTTCAACAGATCGAGGGAATTAGCAACAAGGTCGTATGTATATTAGTTTAGGTTATTCTCCTTTTTTTTGGGTCACTGTTTAGTTGTCTAAGGTAGGCTCTCTCTAGTATTAGCGAAACTTCAATCTTTATGTTATCTGTTCCCTTGTGAATATGAGTCTGTTGTACAAGTAATTTTTTATTATAATTTGCTCTTGTTCTTTATTATTTTCAGATTGGCTACCGAGTACATTCTGCATGAGATGCATCTAGTAAGCACTGCTAGCACAAGAAAGATCCTGTGCATCAGCAATGTAGGAATCGTTGAAAAAGTATTTTTCTCAATTTATCAGTCCTGTCCTCCCTCCAATTGCGCTGAATGCCCTTGACCATGAAAATATTGGAAGTACAATTTGGCTTTTGACATCACTGCCGGGACATCCTTAGGTGACAACTGATAACGTATTAGTGTTAAATTCAAAGCAATGACATATTAAAGAAAATCGTCAATAAAATTGCTTGCCACGTAAAGTATTTGGAATTTAAAACAAGTGAATACTAGAAAGCTTTTCTACTTAGGCATAAGGCAAAGATGTCAATTGTGGCTATAAAAGCTTTTCATTAAAAAAAATAGGTTAACATAACCTAAAATGAACGGATTAGTATTTTTGTAGCCTTTTCTCATGCACCATGCTATTTCGAATAATGTGGCGGCTAAGGGTGGCTTAAGCTGCACTAGGAATGGCAAACGGGGCGGGTGCGGGGCGGGGTGGGTTCAAGAATTATATTTAATTGCGGTTGCGGGGCGGTTGCGGGTTATGCATTGTATAATACTTGCATCGCACATTTGCTGCTTTTCGTCAAAGAAGATTAAATCTTTTCATGCATTTTGCAATCCTTTTTCTTAATTAGAATCTGTTTTATAAACTTTCCCTTGCTTATCTTTATATCTTTATTTTAATTTTAAATTTTGTATTCATTAATCTCCTCTTTTCTTGCTCTTTTAAGCTTAGATGTGTGGGTAGTATCATATATTCTAGTTATAAATTATCAACATATTAGGATATTATCAATTTTTGGAGCATTAAAATATTGGTGCACCTATCCGGTAGAAATATTGCATACTAGTTTTAAGAAGATATATTTAAAATTGATTATTATAATTAACTTACTAATCAAATTACTATGCTAAAAAATATTTTCTAACAGGATTAATAGAAGACATACCGTAATTGATGTTCAATAATTAATTACAATTTGAATAAAAATAATCCAAAGATTTCTTATGTTTTATTTAACGGTTTAATATGAAAATGAACATATAAGTATATAACTTAAAAAATATTTGTAATCAACCCTAAAGTAGATCTTCCCTAACCATCTCAGTCTGCGTATGACGTATGTGTATATCACCTTGTAAAAGATGAATTATTTTAAGGATTGATTCATGTTTCTCAATAATTTGATTTTTTCTTGTATGTACTAATAATTAACTTAAATATATCATACATGATACATGTACCAGACTGATCGGTATTGATAATGTTAATAGATCCATAAAATAATACAATTGAAATTTTATAAAATATTAAAAAAATTCAATTGAAAATTTCATAAAATATTGAAAACATTATGGACATAGGTGAAACTACCTAGAAAAGAAGGTCATAGGTTATCATTAATTTTTTTAGGTTTTTTTTTAAAAGAGAAACTACTTGTAAAAAATGAAAAATGAATTTTTTTTACTTTGCGGTGCGGGGCGGGGCGGGTTTATGCGGGGCGGGGCGGGGTGGTTTGAAAACAGAAAATATTCCTATGCGGGGCGGGGCGGGTTAAACATTATGCGGGTTAAGGATAAACCCGCCCTGCACCCGCCCATTGTCATCTCTAGCTGCACCCATCTGTATTGAGCTTAACTTGTCCATCAGGTGGTTTCAACCATTTCACAGGGATGATGTTGAATATTTCATTAGAATACTTACTTGAGTGAGCATAATTTTGATATGGTATTTGAGCCTTGAAATACACATTCATATCTTTGAGCAGACCTCCTTTTCCAAATTTCAGATGATGTTGGGAATTAATTGCGAAATAAATGCATGTACTTCATTCTTAGGTTTAAGGAGCCACCGTTTCATGAGCAGTAATACCCTAGCACTAAACAAAGAAGGATCAGGCTGCTTTAACTCTTTCACTTTCTAGAAAAAAAAAGTGATAATTGGTCTCAGATTTAGGTGATATGCAACAAGAATAGATAGATGGTCAGATCTTCTAATAGCTTCATATATGCAGGTAGTTTGTTTCTCAGCCATCTCATCATAAAGAATTAGATTTTGAAAGGTCTTTCCCT
>JASVEL010003072.1:0-89468 GCA_032618575.1 Nicotiana noctiflora | reverse complement strand
TGCGGGGCTCACACAGACCGCACATTTTTGTCGTGCGGCCGCGTAGGGTAACTGGGCTGCTGAAGGTCTCTGCTGGAACAAGCACGCGGACCGCACACTTTTGGCATGCGGCCGCGTGGGAACGGTGACGCGGAGCCGCGTGGGAACAGTGACGCGGACCGCATATATTTGACATGCGGCCGCACTGTACAAATCCTCTGCTTGCATGGCCTCTGATCCTTTATACACGCGGACCGCACTGATATGTCCTGCGGCCGCGTGAGCACAGTAACGCGGACCGCACTATTTTGTCTAGCGGTCCGCGTGGGTCTGATATGCATTTAGGTCTCTCTGAAGTTCACCTGCGCGGCCGCACACCAAATTAGTGCGGTCCGCGCAGCTCTTACTTGATTCTCCTGGGTCTCTGAACTAGCTTGTGCGGCCGCACACCAAAACAGTGCGGTCCGCACAGGCTTCCTTGAAGTCCATTCTCTTTTTGTTGGCACTTTGCCGGTTTCCCTCCTTTTTGAGCCGCTTTGATGGTATTCATCCTCTATTCGCGCAAACCTACAAATTAGCACAC
This sequence comes from Nicotiana noctiflora, assembly GCA_032618575.1. NCBI lineage: Eukaryota > Viridiplantae > Streptophyta > Magnoliopsida > Solanales > Solanaceae > Nicotiana > Nicotiana noctiflora. Next base: position 88,906 of record JASVEL010003072.1, on the reverse strand, counting down.
TTGTAAGTAGTTCAGAGCCACTTAAACGCATTTATTGCACAAAGCTTAGGTAAAGCGGGGTTCAAAATCATGCAAAATTCCTAGTTATCAGATGTCGGGATACACTAAGACGATGAAGGACTTGATGTCCCGGAAGTTTGATTTCCAAGACTTGGCCACGGTGACACTTACGATGTCACGACCCCAAACCCGGTCGTGATGGAGTCCAACACAACTGCTAGGCAAGCCCGGCCATTTTCACTCTCAACCCGAGCATGAAGCTCAACCAATTATTTGAACATCATTATTAACAATAAAGCTACAATCTCAACTGAATAATCTCCCAAAGACCTGGGGGTCATGAGTCTAGAGCCTCTAACCATACAGAGTCATAAAACTCTATACTACAATGATCAAAACTGTGGAAAATAATAATGAGATAGGAAAGAAGTCGGGTCTTGCGGACGTTAGGCATCTACCTCGACAATAAAACTCTGAAACAGCAACGAGCTCAGCTAAACTCCCAAAATACCTGAATCTGGACACATGATGCAGGGAGTAAAGTGAGTACTTCCAACTCAACGGTAATAAGAGTAAATAATGCTGAGAATAAAGAAACCACGTAAGAGCACTACCTCATGCTATAAAATACAGTACAATACTTTTAAGCAGCAGTAATACCATGAAAATCCTTTTAACCGAATATCTGATTCAGTTTAAAATCTCTTTTGAAAATTATTTCTTGCTTTCCTTATTAACAGTTGAATACATAAAGAGTGCAAGTCCGCACACAAATCAGCCCCTCGGGCTCAACACTCATTTAGCAATTTACACCAGAGTGTCTGGTCAACAAGGCAAGTAATACATGCATGCCAATAATATATATGAGTGCTAAATGTCATGCCACGTAGTACAAACAACAACCAATGCATGAATGTAATGCAATGCACATAACGCTGCGGCGTACAGCCCAATCCATTTGTGTACCTGCACTCACTGTGGGGGTTCAGACTCCGGAGGGGCTCCTACAGCCCAAGCGCAATATCAATATCACACCTGTTGTGGAGTGCAGCCCGATCCATGCATACTAATAAATGCACAAGCCTCTTGGGCATTAATCACATAGCTGTTCTCGGCTAAAATATCAGTAGGATATCAATTAAGGTTCCAAATCTAAGAAAGATGGATAAGTTTGCACAATAGTATGTTTAAACCTTGGACTGAGATAGAAATGTGCACGGTATTGTAAAAATAATGATTTTAATCCCCGAAGGATTCAAATATTCAGCACGAAGTCCAAAATATGAGAATCAGTCCAAATAATGATAATTAATACTTTTAACAGGATGTCAATTCAACTCCAAGTAATTTAGTAGTGTTTTAATTAAGCGGGATGGACCAAGTTACAATCCCCAATGGTGTTCTACCACACGCCCATTATCCGGCGTGCAAGTCACCGTAATATAGCACTATGATGTGCAAGTCCGAGGTTTCAAACCCTCGAGATATCATTTACAAATATTACCCACCTCAAACCGGCGAAAACTCTAGCCCGCAACGCCTTTGCTCTTCAAACCGGCCTTCACGTGCGTCCAATCTATCCAAAATGATAAAGAATACATCATAGTATGCTAGTGGGACATAACCCAATCGAAAGAACTCGAAAAATACTCAAAAATACGAAATCGGTAAGACCCGACCCCCGGACCCACGTCCCGAAAAATTTCAAAATTCACGTTTCTGGAATCCTCGTCTGGCCACGAGTTACCAAGAATGTCACGACCCTAGTTCACCAATTGTGAACATGTCGTGATGGCACCCAGTCCCCACGACTAGGTAAGCCTAACACGTTGCGGAATCTATAAATTATAATTACTTAAATAAGAAACAGCGGAAAATAACATAAAAGATATGTAATCCGTGCCACTTGGCACATACATCAGTCACACAATAAATAAACACTACCAAGATCCGGAACCCCACGGTAACACAGACTAAAAGGGAAATACAACTGTGGCTCTATGAGTAAAGAGTATCTAACAACGAAATGAAGAAAAATGTCAACTAGTAGTACTAGAATAGAAGGGAAGCCTCCGGATCCGCGGACGTAGCAGATCATACCTCGAAGTCTCCCAGAAAGCTGCAGAATCACCTAGTACGAGCCTGCTCTGATGTACCTGGATCTGCACAACAAAAATGTGCAGAAGAGTAGCAGGGCCCTACTGAGAAAACAATAATATAATGATGATAACAATAATAAGCGGTTTAAATGATAATAATTCCGAAATAACAATAATAAAATGATTACTGCAACCGTCTACAATTAAGCTAACAACAAGTAACCAACTCAATAAAACAAGTCCAGGACCTGTGGGAATTGAACCCACAGTCCCATTAACAGTACCCATGGGTCTCCGGGAATCGAACCTGCAGCCCATGTCTCAGTAAATCTCAGGATCTCCGGGAATCGAACCTGCAGTCCACATCTCAATAATATATCAATAACTCGGGATCTCCGGGAATCGAACCCGCGGTCCACAACAATAACTCAGGATCTCCGGGAATTGAACCCGCAGTCCATATCTCAATAACTCAGGATATCCGGGAATCGAACCCGGAGTCCACAAACAATACCACTCCAGGTCTTTGGGAATCGAACCCACAGCCCTGGGATCTCCGGGAATCGAACCCGCAGTCCACCCACACAAATAATAAAAGAAACGCACAGAGAAAATATAATATGCTTAACTACAACTTCACCAAAACCAGTGCAGCCCTGGGTCTCCGGGAATCGAACCCGCAGTCCACAAGCACAGCCAATTAAGAAATCCACAGAGTGAATAATTATGCTTTTATAACTTCACCGAAAAAAAATAGTGCCAATAATTAACAAGGAATTCAAATAAGGCAGTTAGGCAACTAAACAGTTAAGTGCTACCTAATCATGCTCTTCTAACCACTACCGGGTAAAATATCAAATTAACAACCAAAGACAGGGATATCGCTCATCGAACATTTCTGAATAAAATACGTGTTCATCAACCAGCGCATGTACACGCCCGTCACCTCGCGTACAAGGCTTTTAAACTATCACATAATATCCTAGGGGTGAAAATTCCCCCACACGAGGTTAGACAAGCCACTTACCTCAATTCCGGTACAAAACCGCTAAGAAATAACCCTCTTGCCGCGAATGTCGGCCTCCACAAGTGTAGTATCCGATAAAAATCAATAGAATCACATCAAAATAGGCCAATTGGGCATTACCCAATCAAATTAACTCAAAATACACCAAAACCCACAAGTTGCCAAAACCCGACTTTCGGTACGCTTATCGAAAAATCACAAAAATTATATATTCGGGTTCCTTATCTCAATACGAGTCCGTGCATATAAAATTTATCGAAATCGGACTCCGTTTGCCCATTCAAATCAAAGATTTTCTAACATTTAGGCCTAGGGCTCAAACCCACCTTTAATCTTCCAATTTCGGTGAAATAATCATGGATTTCATGATAAACCAACGAATTAAGGTCAAGAAACTTACCCCCGATGATTTCCCGATGATATCCCAACGTTTTCCCCTTCAAAAACCTCTCTTGGAGCTCGAAAATGGCGTTTTTGTGTATGGGGGCCGCGGGTGTTATGTTCTGAACTTAAGCTCACTGCCAGACATTTTCCTTCATCGCGTTCGCGTGGCCTATCACGCGTTCGCGATGCTCTAGCCCATTTACCCTTCGCGTTCGCGTGACGCCACTCGCGTCCGCGAGGCACAGCCGGCTAAACCTTCGCGAACGCGGCGCCAGTCCACGCGTTCGCGATGACCTTATTTCCCATCCAACCCGCCTTGCTCTTCGCGAACGCGACACAGGGATCGCGAACGCGGTGCCTCCCCTTCTTCCACTACGCGAACGCGGCGCCTTGGACGCGAACGCGATGCTCTGCAGCACCCAGCCTACGCGAACGCGAACAAGGCCCTCGCGAACGCGATGGCTTAAATCTTGCCCAGTGATCTGCAGTTTTTCTGCAGATTTTTCATGCCCCAAAGTGCCGGATGATGGTCCGAATTCATCCCGAGGCCTCCGGGACCCCGACGAAAACCACCAACATACTCCAAAACACGATACGAACTTATTCCAATCATAAAAACACGTCTAACAACATCAAAACTCATAAATCACATCGATTCAAGCCTAAGTTTCTTCAAAACTTTCAAAACTAACATTCAATCCAAAACCCGGCCAAATGACGTCCAAATGTCCTGAAAATTTGCGGACATATCCAAAATCACATAATGAAGCTACAGAAATTGTCGGAATTCCATTCCGACCCCCGGATCAAAATCTCACCTATCGTTCGGATTCACCAAAATTTCAACCTTCGGCATTTCAAGCCTAATTGAGCTACGGACCTCCAATATATATTCCGAACGCGCTCCCAACCCCGAAATCACCTAACGGAGCTAATGGAACCATCGGATTTCCGTTCCGAGATCGTCTTAACACTGTTCCGGCTATGGACCGTTTTCTAGTTTCAAAGCTCTTGTTTGGGGACTAAGTGTCCCAAAATGCTCAAATTTTCGGAACCGACTCTCCCGACAACCCACAATAGCAGAAATGAACTTAGGGGAACGGTTAAATTAGGGATAGGGGCGTAATTTTCTAAAACGACCGGTCGGGTCGTTACATCTTCCCACGACTTAAAGATTCGTTCGTCCTCGAACGAGCATAGAAAACATACACGGAGTAGTGAAAAGATGAGGGTGCTGGCTGGCGCATATCTGCTCGGTCTCCCAAGTCGCCTCCTCGACCGGTGGCCCCGCCGCTGAACCTTTACCGAAGCGATGTTCTTTGACCTTAGCTTTCGACTTGCCTGTCTAGAATGGCTACTGGCTCCTCGACATAAGAAAGATCCTTGTCTAGCTGAACAGATGTGAAATCCAACACATGCGACGGGTCACCATGGTATCTTCGGAGCATGGAGACATGAAATACGGGATGGACCTCGGCTAGGCTGGGAGGTAAGGCCAACTCATAAGCAACCTCCCCGACACGCCTCGAAAATCTCAAAAGGACCGATAAATCTGGGACTCGGCTTCCTTTCTTCCCAAACCTCGTAACGCCGCTTCATGGGCGAGACTCGAAGCGAAACCCGCTCCCCACCACAAAAGCCACATCGCGAACCTTCTCGTCCGCGTAACTCTTCCGTCTAGACTGGGCCGCCGAAGTATGTTCCGAATCACCTTGACCTTGTCCATAGCCTCTTGAACCATATCGGTACCTAGTAACACGGCCTCGCCGGCTCGAAACCAACCCACGGGAGACTGCGCCTCTACCGTATAGGGCCTCGTACGGTGCCATCCGAATACTAGATTGGTAGCTGTTGTTATAAGCAAACTCCTCCAGTGGCAAGAAGTGATCCCATGAACCTCCAAACTCGATCACGCACGCACGGAGCATATCCTCCAAAATCTGAATAGTGCGCTCGGACTGCCCATCAGTCTGGGGGTGAAATGCTGTGCTCAACTCCACCCGAGTACCTAACTCTCGCTGTACAGCTCTCCAGAACCGTGAAGTGAACTGAGTGCCTCTATCTGAAATGATGGAAACTGGAATACCATGCAGCCGAACTATCTCCTTGATATAGATCTCCGCCAGTCGCTCCGATGAATAAGTAGTGCTCGCCGGTATAAAATGGGCGGACTTGGTCAGCCGATCCACAATAACCCAAATAGAATCAAACTTCCTAATAGTCCGTGGAAGCCCAGATACAAAGTCCATGGTGATGCGCTCCCATTTCCACTCTGGAATCTCAATCTGCTGCATCAATCCACCCGGACGCTGATGCTCATACTTCACCTGCTGGCAATTGAGGCATTTAGAAACATAATCAACTATATCCCTCTTCATCCGCCTCCACCAGTAATGCTGTTTCAAGTCCTGATACATCTTCGCGGCACCCGGATGGATGGAATACCGCGAACTATGGGCCTCTGCTAGAATCGGCTCTCGAAGATCATCTACATTGGGCACACAGATACGCCCCTGCATCCTCATAACTCCATCATCCCCGATGGTAACATCTCGAGCATCACCACGCCGAACTCTATCCTGAAGGACAAGCAAATGAGGGTCGTCGGACTGACGCTCCATGATGCGGTCAAATAGAGAAGACCGAGAAACCACACAAGCCAGAACCCGGCTGGGCTCCGAAAGATCCAGTCTAACCAACTGCCTGGCCAAAGCCTGAACATCCATCGCCATAGGCCTCTCCGAAGCTGGTAGATATGCCAAACTCCCCAAACTCGTTGCCCGACGACTCAAGGCATCAGCAACCACATTAGCCTTGCCCGGATGATAGAGAATAGTAATATCATAGTCCTTCGGTAGTTCCAACCATCTCCTCTGACGCATATTCAGGTCCTTCTGCTTAAGCAAGTGCTGCAAGCTCCGGTGATCAGTGTAGATCTCACAAGGAACCCCATATAAGTAATGACGCCAAATCTTCAAGGCGTGAACAATGGCAGCTAGCTCCAAATCATGAACAGGATAGTTCTTCTCATGCACCTTCAGCTGTCTGGATGCGTAGGCAATTACCCTACTGTCTTGCATCAATACTGCGCCGAGTCCAACTCGTGAGGCATCACAATATACCGTATAGGACCCCGAGCCTATAGGCAACATCAATATAGGGGCCGAAGTCAAAGGCGTCTTGAGCTTCTGAAAGCTCGCCTCACACTCATCTATCCACTGAAAAGGGGCACCCTTTTGGGTCAATCTAGTCATAGGTGCTGAAATCGAAGAGAACCCCTCTACGAAACGACGGTAGTAGCCCGCCAAACCAAGGAAACTGCGAATCTCAGTAGCGGAGGAGGGTCTGGGCCAACTCTGCACGGCCTCCACCTTCCTCGGATCTACTCGAATACCATCACTCGACACTACGTGGCCCAAAAATGCCACTGAACTCAACCAAAATTCACATTTAGAGAACTTGGCATAAAGGTGCTTCTCCCTCAGGATCTGAAGCACTATCCTCAAATGCTGCTCGTGCTCTTCCCGGCTCCGAGAATATACTAGAATATCATCGATGAAGACAATCACGAACGAGTCCAGATAAGGCCTGAACACACTGTGCATCAAATGCATAAATGCTGCTTGGGCATTAGTCAACCCAAAAGACATCACGAGGAACTCATAGTGACCATACCGGGTCCTGAAGGCAGTCTTCGGGATATCTGGCTCCCGAATCTTCAGCTGGTGATACCCGGAGCGCAAATCAATCTTAGAAAACACATGTGCGCCCTGTAACTGGTCAAATAAATCATCAATACGGGGCAAAGGATACCGGTTCTTCACTGTAACCTTATTCAGCTGACGATAGTCAATACACATACGCATAGAGCCGTCCTTTTTCTTCACAAACAATACAGGAGCACCCCAAGGCGAAACACTGGGTCGAATAAAACCCTTGCCCGATAACTCCTGTAACTGATCCTTCAACTCCCTTTAATTCGGGAGGAGCCATACGGTACGGTGGAATAGAAATGGGGTGAGTGCCGGCAACAAGTCAATAGCAAAGTCAATGTCTCCGTCAGGCGGCATGCCGGAAGATCAGCTGGAAATACATCGGCAAAGTCACGTACCACAGGAAGAGAATCAATAGAGGGAGGGTCAATACTGACGTCCCGCACATAGGCAAGATAAGCGGCACACCCCTTCTCAACCATACGCCGAGCTCCGAGAAAAGAAATAACACGGCTAGGGGTGTGATCTAGAGTACCACTCCGCTCAATACGTGGAATGCCTGGCATAGCCGGCGTCACGGTCTTGGCGTGACAATCAAGAATAGCATAATGGGGCGACAACCGGTCCATGCCCAGAATAATATCAAAATCGACCATCCCGAGCAGCAATAGATCCGCTCTGGTCTCAAAATCACAAATGGTAATCAAACACGACCGATATACGCGGTCCACGGCCAAAGAATCACCCACCGGAGTGGAAACATAAATGGGGGCACTCAAAGAATCCCGAGGCACACCCAGATGAGAAGCAAAGTAAGAAGACACATATGAAAAAGTGGAACCGGGGTCGAATAGAACCGATGCCTCCCTGTGACTAACCGGAATAATACATGTGATAATGAGAATCGGATGCAACAGCCGCAGCGCGGTCGGGAATAGCATAGAATCTGGCTCGTCCCCCTCTCGAGGGCGGCCTCTAGAACACGACCCCGCCGCACGGCCGCGCGGGCGGGTGGAATAGCGGTCGGAGGCCGGAATGATAGCCTGCGCGACCACGAGAGCCACGGCCGATGCTGCGAGGCCGGTGAGGGTGCCCCCTCCTGCGCACGGGGCACTCCCTCGCCGGATGGCGAGTATCCCCGCACCCAAAGCAAGCTGCGGGAGGACACGGTGGCGCGTGGTCGACCGGCCTCTCCCCCAGCTAGCGACCTGCGGAAGGACCCGCGCGGGAGGTGCGGCTGGAAGCGGGGGAGCATAATAAGGCTCGCGAGGTCTGGGAGGAGCTGGAGTACTGCTGCTGCGAGCAATGCGCGAGTGAGCCGGTCGGCCGGAATAACCCTCGCCAAAACGACCAGGGCGATGAAGTGCGGGCACCGGAGAAATGGCCGGACTCGCGAGACCTCTTGGCCTCTCTGTCTCCCCGCTCTCTAGGGAGCATACCCTCGATCCTCACGGCAATGCTAGCTGCCTGGCGATAAGATATATCGGTCTCCGACTCTGCGGCCATCGTTCGGATCGGATAGGCGGAATCGGGCCCTCGATAAATCTCCGTACTCTCTCCCGAACCGTGGCTACCAAGGCGGGTGCATGCCTGGCCAGACGGGTGAAACTGATGGCATACTCCGATACTGACATGGAGCACTGTCGCAACCGCTCAAACTCCGAGCGCCAAGAATCCCTAAGGCTCTGTGGAACAAACTCCCTCAAAAATAGATCTGAAAACTGCGTCCAAGTCAATGAAATAGACTCCTCTGGACTATCCAACTCATACGTGCGCCACCAATCATAAGCAGCCCCGCGAAACTGAAAAGCATTTAAAGTGGACCCTTGTGTGAATCCATTTGGAAATTTGGCCTATTTCGAAAATTTTCCTATTTGGCTTACACTTGGGCTTTCATTTGGACCTCATATCACTTACCATAAGACTCATACTCATATTTAGCAAGTCTAATTGATGTCCATAATGTTCATAGCACATAAAATATAATAATTAGCCTACATGGCACCACAGAATCCTATATTACTTAGCGAAATTTTCTGGGGCCTTACAGCAACCCTGTCTGAGCTAAAGTGGTGTACATACTCATGAACTAGGCCAGGGTCTCCTATAGTGCTGGAGTAGTAGCAGCTGTAGTCGGTGTACCAGGTGCCTGCACTCCAACCTGATCCACCGGTGGCACCTCGGCGGCAGCGCGTGCAGGTTTTGTGGCTGCACCTCGGGCGCGTCCTCGTCCTCTACCTCGGCCCTAGCCTCTGACGGTGGCAACAGGGGGCGCGGGTACCTGATCATCGCGGTTAGCTCGTGTCCTCACCATCTGTGAGAGAATAGAAAGCAGTGGTTTAGATTTTTGATGCCAAAAATGTCGCACGACAAGGAATCCAAAAGAAATGAAGAGTTTCCTAAGCAGTTACATAGCCCCTCGTAGATAAATACAGACGTCTCTGTATCGATCAGCGAGACTCTAAGTAACCGGTCTGTGTCCCGTGACTCCTATGAACCTAGAGCTCTGATACCAACTTGTCACGACCCTAGTTCACCAATTGTGAACATGTCGTGATGGCACCCAGTCCCCACGACTAGGTAAGCCTAACACGTTGCGGAATCTATAAATTATAATTACTTAAATAAGTAACAGCGGAAAATAACATAAAAGATATGTAATCCGTGCCACTTGGCACATACATCCGTCACACAATAAATAAACACTACCAAGATCCGGAACCCCACGGTAACACAGACTAAAAGGGAAATACAACTGTGGCTCTATGAGTAAAGAGTATCTAACAACGAAATGAAGAAAAATGTCAACTAGTAATACTAGAATAGAAGGGAAGCCTCCGGATCCGCGGACGTAGCAGATCATACCTCGAAGTCTCCCAGAAAGCTGCAGAATCACCTAGTACGAGCCTGCTGTGATGTACCTGGATCTGCACAACAAAAGTGTGCAGAAGAGTAGCATGAGTACACCACGGCGGTACTCAGTAAGTGCCAAGCCTAACCTCGATGGAGTAGTGACGAGGAAGGTCAGGGCCCTACTGAGAAACAATAATAATATGATGATAACAAAATAAACAGTTTAACATATAACAACAAAATTTCCAAAATAACAATATTTACTGAAACTGTCTACAACCAAGCTAATAACAAATAACCAACTCAAATAAACAAATCCAGGATCTGTGGGAATTGAACCCACAGTCCCATTCTCAGTACCCCTGGGTCTCCGGGAATCGAACCCGCAGCCCATGTCTCAATAATATCACAATAACTCGGGATCTCCGGGAATCGAACCCGCAGTCCCTACCAATAACTCAGGATCTCGGGAATCGAACCCGTAGTCCCTACCAATAACTCGGGATCTCGGGAATCGAACCCGTAGTCCCTACCAATAACTCAGGATCTCGGGAATCGAACCCGTAGTCCCTACCAATAACTCAGGATCTCGGGAATCGAACCCGTAGTCCCTACAAATATCACGTCGGGTCTCTGGGAATCGAACCCACAGCCCTGGGTCTCCGGGAATCGAACCCGCAGTCCACAAGCACAGCCAATTAAGAAATCCACAGAGTGAATAATTATGCTTTTATAACTTCACCGAAAAAAAATAGTGCCAATAATTAACAAGGAATTCAAATAAGGCAGTTAGGCAACTAAACAGTTAAGTGCTACCTAATCATGCTCTTCTAACCACTACCGGGTAAAATATCAAATTAACAACCAAAGACAGGGATATCGCTCATCGAACATTTTGAATAAAGTACGTGTTCAACAACCAGCGCATGTACACGCCCGTCACCTCGCGTACAAGGCATTTAAACTATCACATAATATCCTAGGGGTGAAAATTCCCCCACGCGAGGTTAGACAAGCCACTTACCTCAATTCCGGTACAAAACCGCTATGTAATAACCCTCTTGCCACGAATGTCGGCCTCCACAAGTGTAGAATCCGATAAAAATCAATAGAATCACATCAAAATAGGCCAATTGGGCATTACCCAATCAAATTAACTCAAAATTCACCAAAACCCACAAGTTGCCAAAACCCGACTTTCGGTACGCTTATCGAAAAATCACAAAAATTATATATTCGGGTTCCTTATCTCAATACGAGTCCGTGCATATAAAATTTATCGAAATCGGACTCCATTTGCCCATTCAAATCAAAGATTTTCTAACATTTAGGCCTAGGGCTCAAACCCACCTTTAATCTTCCAATTTCAGTGAGATAATCACGGATTTCATGATAAACCAACGAATTAAGGTCAAGAAACTTACCCCCGATGATTTCCCGATGATATCCCAACGTTTTCCCCTTCAAAAACCTCTCTTGGAGCTCGAAAATGGCGTTTTTGTGTATGGGGGCCGCGGGTGTTATGTTCTGAACTTAAGCTCACTGCCAGACATTTTCCTTCATCGCGTTCGCGTGGCCTGTCACGCGTTCGCGATGCTCTAGCCCATTTACCCTTCGCGTTCGCGTGACGCCACTCGCGTCCGCGATGCACAGCCGGCTAAACCTTCGCGAACGCGGCGCCAGTCCACGCGTTCGCGATGACCTTATTTCCCATCCAACCCGCCTTGCTCTTCGCGAACGCGACACAGGGATCGCGAACGCGGTGCCTCCCCTTCTTCCACTACGCGAACGCGACGCCTTGGACGCGAACGCGATGCTCTGCAGCACCCGGCCTACGCGAACGCGAACAAGGCCCTCGCGAACGCGATGGCTTAAATCTTGCCCAGTGATCTGCAGTTTTTCTGCAGACTTTACATGTTCCAAAGTGCCGGATGATGGTCCGAATTCATCCCGAGGCCTCCGGGACCCCAACGAAAACCACCAACATACTCCAAAACACGATACGAACTTATTCCAATCATAAAAACACGTCTAACAACATCAAAACCCATAAATCACATCGATTCAAGCCTAAGTTTCTTCAAAACTTTCAAAACTAACATTCAATCCAAAACCGGGCCAAATGACGTCCAAATGACCTGAAAATTTGCGGACATATCCAAAATCACATAATGAAGCTACAGAAATTGTCGGAATTCTATTCCGACCCCCGGATCAAAATCTCACCTATCGTTCGGATTCACCAAAATTTCAACCTTCGGCATTTCAAGCCTAATTGAGCTACGGACCTCCAATATATATTCCGAACGCGCTCCCAACCCCGAAATCACCTAACGGAGCTAATGGAACCATCGGATTTCCGTTCCGAGATCGTCTTAACACTGTTCCGGCTATGGACCGTTTTCTAGTTTCAAAGCTCTTATTTGGGGACTAAGTGTCCCAAAATGCTCAAATTTTCGGAACCAACTCTCCCGGCAACCCACAATAGCAGAAATGAACTTAGGGGAACAGTTAAATTAGGGATAGGGGCGTAATTTTCTAAAACGACCGGTCGGGTCGTTACAAAGAACTCCCAATTCGGACCACAAATGGCCCCACAAATCCCAAATTTAAAAATCCCAAAATTCAAGCCGTAGTTCTTCTACTTTTGGCTTAATTCCGTGAATTTCTAGGTGTATTTCACAATAAAAATGAGTTTTAGGTCCAAAATTCTTACCTCCAATTGCTTCCCCTCTTAGAGCGTTCTTGAAGGAATCCGAAACCAAAGTGTTGTTAATTTTAAAAAAAAAAAGAACGTTTTTATGTTTTTTTTTAAAAAGTGACATATGTATATACAACGCCACTTTATGTGGCGTTGTATACTAACGGTAACGGCTCCGTTAGTGTACAACGCCACAATAATTGGCGTTGTGTAATGGATTTTATGTACAATGCCACATATTCAGGCGTTGTACGTTCTTGATTCACTGAACAGTACAACGCCTGAATAGGTGGCGTTGTATAACCACCCTAGCCTAAATTCTACAGCATTTCTCACCACCCGGGCCTAAATTCTACAGCATTTCTCACCACCCCGAGTGAATTATAAGAACTTTTTTATATTGCCCGCTAAGTGTCATATTAAACAACAATTGCTTGAACAATTTAAGTGGTTAGAACGTAGAGTAAATGGAAGTGTGGAATAAATAATTCCTACTATGTGTTTAGTTCATTTGTATGTTTGTCATTCTTATTAAGTTATGTTTGTGTTTGTGTTTGTGTTTGTGTTCTAATAATTTAAGTTTAAGTTAAATATTATGTATTAATAGACGAAATAATTAAATACGAAACAATAAACAAAATAATAAAACAAATGATGAACTAAAAAACGAAATAATAAAACAAATGATGAACTAAAAAAATTAATAGATATATTTAATTAAATATTGTTTTTACAAAAAATATTATTTACAACATATACAAGATAAAAAGTAACTATCTTGTATGTGTCCCGCAATGTGTGTGCTTCAAAGCAGACGTCGGCCTCAGGCGCATCCCCGCCCGTCCAGGTACGCTATCAGGATCATCATCATCGAATTTCCTCCTAATAGCTGGATGTGGCTCATGATGACATGCAGCAGTCGTGCTATCAGGTCCAGCAGAATACTACATAATAAAGTAAAAATTAGTATATAAAAGCACATAATAATTTATAATTAATAGTTTTATTATCTTACCATCATAGCGTCTGGATCCTGTATGTGGTCATCTGCCGCATCGTCAACTGAAGCCTGAACAAGGAGATTATTATAATGTAATAAATAAAATAAGTTATAGTTAAAAGCAATTTCATATTCAGAAGTAATAAACTCATACCTGAGCATGTGAAGAGCTCCCAAAACTCAGCCGGCGGCCACTGGATATATCCCTGGTCGGTGCACCCTCAGATGTGGTAGATAGGCCAGGGTAGTATGCACCCCAATCCGCTGCTTGAAAATCGGAGCCCGTGATCAATAATGGACCATGTGGGGTCATATGTGAAGGGCCTGCAGTGTCGTATATACCAAGGCTGTAAGACGGAATGTCCGTCTTATCACCGGGAGCATCACCGGCCTCATCGGGAGCATCCTGCTGGACATAACGTCCTCGGACAGCACGAGGTCGCCGGGCTGCACCTGGTGGTCGGGCAGCAGGTCGTCTGGCACCAGCAGGTCGTGGAATACCACGACCTCGCTGGTATATGGCTGGATCAACATAATCAGCCTCATGTGCCAAGTGTTGATCCGATCTGGCACGCTCTAGTGTCTCGGAAACCACTGCCATGAATCGACGACCATAATCTATAATGGCCACTAGATCGTGCGCATAATCCTGCATCTCCCGCCCCATACGGTGGACGGTATGCAATCCAATGGCCTGCACAAAAATAAATACTGTAAACTAGGTTTAACTCACAACATTATATGTACATTATTAAATATAACATAAAACTTACCGGAGCCTCGTGTCTCCCGGTGTATGAGACGTACTGCCTATCTACCTGATGCACTGGGTTGCCGACAAACAGACGGGACACTGCGTGGTACCATGCCAGATACCCTACAATAGGATAGTGTTGTGGAGGTGGGATCAAATCACCTCGGCTATCCCAAATGCCCAGCTGAGTCTGGAGCCAGCCTAAAAAGGTGTCGTCCACCCTGCTACGATCATCCCTCTCATAATGTGTGGGATGCCATGAAGGATGAGGCGGTATAGGCTGCAGCATGCCAAATTGACGATAAACTCGCTCTGAGGCATGATTCTCCACTATATCTAGGCATGTGAGAGGGACAGAAGACCTCCAAATAGCCCGGCCTTGAGTACAGTATCCTGGGAGGGTAGCTAGCAAATCCTCACTATAGGGTGTCCAGATGAACTATCAAATAACAACACAAATGGTTAGTATTCGTAACACTAATTTAAACAATAACTGGTACGTTTAGTTAGATTTGTACATGTGCATCCTCTAGGAAGTCTAACACATCCCTGACGGCTGGAAGATTATGATGGGTATCAAATCCCCGCGTATATCCACGCCGCATAACCCACCTGGCAGCTAAAGGAAGGTCTGGTAATGCGACGTCAGCTGGTATCAGTGGAAAAGGTGGGCTGAGCTGCACAAATCACTCCCAAACCCAAATCTAACATAGAAAGTTGATGTATACTGTGAGATAAACTATATTTAGGTAGATTTAAGTGGGGGCAGATATTTTCATTGAATATGTTCTCACCTGTAGAAGGGGTAGGAAGCCGCAGATATCTCTATGTGTGCCCATAGAAGCCCGACACATCTGCCTGTACAGGAATGCAAGGACAGCAGCACCTCGGCTGTATGTAGTTGTATCCTCGAACTGTGTAATGTGGTGGAGAAACCGGAGGCTAACAAGATTACCCGAAGTGTTCGGGAACAAGACACCCCCAAATAAAAGGAGCAACAACAACCTAGTGTAGTGGCTCACAACCTCCTCCTCTGAGTCATCAGTAATATGAGGGTGGAGCTGCTCCAGACGCTGTCTAATAGGGGTTAACGGTACCCGACTGATCCCAGCCCTATGATCAACGGCCTCCGGCCTCAAACCTGTCAACATCTCTAGCAAATCCCAATACATCTCGCGGGGAAAATGCCTCATGTCCGAAGGAAAAAGAACAGGTAACCCATCGGCTGGCAGGCCGTATAAAACCTCCACGTCCTGCAACGTAATAGTGGCCTCGCCAATGGGAAGGTGGAAGGTGTGCGTCTCCGGTCGCCACCGCTCAATGATGGCCGTGATCAATGAGTAATCCAGCTGTATCCGGCCAATCCGAATAATCCTGTAGAATCCCATCACCTCCAAGTGATGGACGACTCTAGGATGTAAATCTCGGACACTAAGGAAATCCCACAATATATCGATCCGCCGAGCCCGGAATGTGTCGGTCAATAACTGTCCGTCCCAGATATACTCAGATCGGTGCTGCGGCTGTAGGCCTAATAGCTCTAAGCTCCTAGGGCCAGGATGTATGGGCGCATCCATGTCGTCGACTGCAAAAAAAATATCTAATAACTTGTAAAAGTTACACACTTAATAATTTAATTATATAAATTGCTGATAATTTTTAATAACTTAATTTTGAGGCCCAGCGGTACCAAACTATTATTAATAGCTATGTATTTTTTTTATAATTTAAAGTTATATTTTTAAATATTTTATTGTCTAAATTAAATATTTTTAAGCTCACGGGCTCGATGTTTTTGAGCTCCCGTGTTCGATAATTTTTAATAACTTAATTTTAAGGCCGAGCGGCACCAAACTATTATTAATAGCTATGTGTATGCATATAATTATAAAATATATTTAGAATAATTGAATTGTCTAAATTAAATATTTTTGAGCTCCGGGCTCGATGTTTTTGAGCTCCCGGGTTCGATAATTTTTAATAACTTAATTTTAAGGCCCAGCGGCACCAAATTATTATTAATAGCTATGTGTATGCATATAATTATAAAATACATTTAGAATAATTAAATTGTCTAAATTAAATATTTTTGAGCTCCCGGGCTCGATGTTTTTGAGCTCCCGGATTCGATAATTTTTAATAACTTAATTTTAAGGCCCAGCGGCACCAAACTATTATTAATAGCTATGTGTATGCATATAATTATAAAATACATTTAGAATAATTAAATTGTCTAAATTAAATATTTTTGAGCTCCCGGGCTCGATGTTTTTGAGCTCCCGGGTTCGATAATTTTTAATAACTTAATTTTGGGGCCCAACGGCACCAAACTATTATTAATGGCTATGTATCCCGGACTCGATAATTTTTGAGCTCCCGGGTTCGATAATTTTTAATAACTTAATTTTGAGTATCAAAATTACAAGCTAAATACTACACATTACTACGCTACAAGGCTCTAAAATTTCCTAGCCTAAAAAGAGTCTATGTTTTACTACGCTAAAAAGGTCTCTATTTTACAACTAACAACTAATATAAATTACACAAATATAAATAAACAACTAACATTTCTAACAAGTAATCTAAAATATAAACTGGTTCGGAAAATAACATAAAATAACTAAAACTAACTAAAACTAAAACTAACAAGTAATCTAACAAGTTCGGAAACTAACAAGTAATCTAACAAGTTCGGAAACTAACAAGTAATCTAAAATACAAACTAGTTCGGAAACTAAAAAATAGTAGTATAAACATACCTTTTTACGGATGAAATATATTAATATAAAGCTTCCAAATTCGTCTACCCACGAAGCCAATAGCGTAAAACTATAACGGGGCTTATATGTATAACCCGGGGGTAGGGGTGTGCGTTCGATTTATCGATTCGATTTTGACTCTTATCGATAATTACTTATCGATTATCGATTTGTACATATGCTTATCGTTATCGTTTCAATAAGGTTTCGATTTTTTCGATTTCGATTTATTAATTTTTGGGGCTTATCGATTCGGTTATCGATTACACCAATAAGAAAATTTGCGGGATTCCACGCTTAACTAATATGGACAAAAAGAAGTTAAAATAAAGACAAACACTATTTATAACATAAAAATTGTGTCAATAAACATATGCAACGAAACTAAAGTAAGGGATCAAATATATGCCACCAACACTCCAACGGTATTAAAAAAATAAAAAATACATCATCACTGCTAATTCTATTTTCCATTAATTTGAACTTCATTCCATTCAACTTTAAATATGATCATTCCTTAAATGTGGTAGATGAAATAATTAGGGGTGTGCATTCGATTTATCGATTCGATTTTGACCCTTATCGATAATTACTTATCGATTATCGATTTGTACAACTGTTTATCGTTATCGTTTCAATAAGGTTTAGATTTTTTCGATTTCATTTATCGATGAACCGATAACAATAATCGATTCGATTTATCGAAAAATCGATTCGATTGCACACCCCTACCCGGGGGGACCAAAAATTTTTTATTTTTTTTTTGATTTTGGTCGGTTGGTCGCAGTGTGGGGAGGGGGAGGGACCGACTGGTTTTTTAATTTTTAAGAAGAAGAAGAAGTGTGAGGAAGAAGACGGGAGAACGGTTTAAATAATGGGTTCAACGCCACCTACTATGGCGTTGAACCTGACAGATTCTTAAATACTGGTTCAACGCCATAGTAGATGGCGTTGTACATAACGGACGTTATGTACAACGCCACCTACTATGGCGTTGTATATACTTATGTTTTTTTTTAACCTATTTTCGATACAAATTTTAAATTTAACAATACTTTGGTTCTGGATTCTTCTTGAAGATTCTAGCAATTTTTTTTTTTTTTTTGTGTGGTATTTCAACTATAGTTGCGGTTGTGCCTTCCACCAGATGTATATTTTTTCCTTTATCGTTCCGTAGTGAGTTCTTAGACTAGCTAGCTAAATCTTTTTGAATTTATTTAGATGAATGAACAACAGACCACTTAATTCCTTGACATTTAATAAGGAATCTAACAAATAAGAGCCTCGGGGAAACCATCTGAATTCCCATCTTCACTTTACTATAATGGAGAGAGCATCTTTATATCCTTTTGCTGCTATACCTAGCCATCATGACTTGTTTCACAATAGTGGGGGACCCACTGTTTTTATAAATATATCTCTTATGCACTTCTAAAAATGCAGCCCAAAATCTCACTTTAAGGCTTTTAAACGTGGTTGTCCATTTACCACTATATTAATCACTATTCTGGACAGTTTTGAGTCACCTATACAAGGTCTAGTTTGACCATTCCACTTTCCTTTATTAGACATGTGATAATACATAGTTTTACAGTCTTTATTGCAGCTACTATAGACAATATAATAAAATTCCTCATTGCACTTCCCATAATTAGCCATGAACCAAATTACAAGACCTCCATTAACAGCTCCCTAAATTGTAGCGTATAGATAGCTTCTTATCTCTCCAATGTGTCGTCTAAATTTTTTTTTTTTGAAGCATCAATTATTAATTTTGTCAATTCAAGCCTAAATCTTTTCTAAAATTCCAAAACCCAACCTGATCGCGCTCCTAAGTTACAAATCACCTCCCGCAGTTAATCGAATAATCGAAACTCGCATCCGAGCCCCCTAACACATAAGTCAACATTCAGTTGACTTTTCCAACTTAAGCTTTCTTAAAAGAGACTAAGTGTCTCATTTCTTATCGAAATTACTCCAATTAAATTCTAATGCATCCAATACCGATACTGAAACATAATGAAATATAATAAGGGGGAAATCGGGCGGTAATACTTGAGACGATGGGTCGGGTCGTTACATACGCAGACCTGTAATGTAGTGGTTACTAGACCTATTGCTGAAAAACTATCTGATCCAAGTAACTTCACACCATGCACTATTGGGAACTTCGCCTTTGCTAAGGCACTCTGTGATTTAGGGGCCACCATTAATCTTATGCCCCTGGTTATTTATAAAAGGTTGGGCATTGGGAGAGCCAGACCCACATCTATATTGTTGCAGCTGGCCGACAGGACTGTAAAGCGTCCATTTGGGATCCTTGATGATGTGCTTATTCAGGTGGGGAAATTCGTGTTCCCTGGATTTTGTAATACTGGACTGCAAAGTGGATGAAGAAATTCCTATAATCTTAGGATGACAGTTCTTGGCCATGAGGAGAGTATTGATTGATCGTGAAACTAGAGAGCTCAAGATGAGGCACGGCGATGAAGAAATTATATTCAATGTACAGAAATCAATTAGGCGACCAAGTGAGTTTGCCAATTGCTATCTTATTGATGTAGTGGATATAATTGTAGAGTCTGACGATGAGGCATTGACTATTGAGGACCCCCTTGCTGCATGCTGATAAGTTGGTATTTTACCAACTTATCTCCTCTTAATATTTAAACTTTTGCATAATTTTGGTAGGAAACTAGGACATTTTATGAAGTTTATTGGCAATTTTCAGGTGTCATGTGATTTGAAGAAGAAATGAAAGAAATCAAGTCAAATTCCGCTAAAAATGGGAAAAATGACTGCTAACAAAGTACTCTACGCGATCGCATCAAATGACACGTGATCGTAGTCCACTAGGAAAAAAATAACGTGATCACAGTTGAAAACACGAGATCGCAATGAGGAAAAGTGTCCATCCAGGAAATAATCAACACGATCGCATATGGGCGTCACGTGATCGCGGAAGGTTGCAAATAAATGTACGCGTTTGCAAGGATTTTCGTGCGGTCGTAGTGCATCAGCAGATCGCTGTATGCGATTGCAGGCCCTTTTCACGCGATCACAGTGTATTAAATCTGGGACAGTTCTGGGCAAAATTGAATATCATGTTTGTAATCCCCAAACCATTTTTATACACGACCAAGCAGATACTTTGAAGATCTTTTGGCTTATTTTTCAATTCATAGAACTAGAGAGAATATTTTTGGAAGCTATGTTTTGCACACACACTTGAGTCTTGAAGATTGAAGCTTGTGGTTAAGATTTTCTTACCCATTTATATTTATTTCTTTATTTTCTTGCTTGGTATTGAATATTTAAGTGTGTAGTTTTTATTTCCAACACTTGAATCTTGTTTATGAGAATATTCATATTTAAAGTGTGGATTAAATACCTTGTTGTGCTTATGTATTGAATGATTTTATTCTTGTATGAAGTGAGTTATTGTTACTTTGATTATTCTTGTTCTTTAATGTTTCCAAAGGGATTAGATAACCCTGGATTCGCCCATTAACTCTAAATTAATTTTGGAAAAGATAATTTGGGGTTGGGAATGATTAATTAACAAGAACTTGAGGCTTTAACCCTCATTTTATAGATTTTACCTAGGGATAGGATTGAACTACTTGTAGCCATTCCGGGTGTGCTTAGTCTTCTAATTGTTTTAGGGATAATTCAATTAGAAAGTCTTGTTAGTTTTTGGAATAAGCTAATTAACAATTATTATCCGTGGCTAATTAACATAAACTCGCTCATATTTGTAAAATTGTGAAATACATTGGATCGTTACTTGAGTGTAATACCCGATGCAACCATACTTTAGCCATTGATCATTTTACTTGCTTTCTAGGTTAGATTATATTTTCGCATTTAGATATAAAATACTTTTTTAACCAACATTCTTAGTGTTTGGCTTTGCGCAACTAGCGATAATTTTATTTCATGCCTAATTGCCTACACATTGTTCTCTGTGGGATTCGACTCCGACTCATAGTTGGATAAATTATATTATTGCGACCGTGTCTATTACTCTTTACTAGTGGATTTGGACGTCACCAAAATAAGAGTCGTTGTCAGGGAACAGTTTGGCGTAATTTAGGTTGTTTGAGAAGTAAGAGAAAGTACTTTGGTCCAAATTTGTGAATATTTATAAAATTAACTTTTCTTACCTTTGTCTATTTTTATTGTTTGTTTTTTGTTTATTTTCTTAATTTTGAAAAATGGCATCGTACAATAAAATTGGTCGGGTGGTAGTTGTTCTTACTTTGATGATCCTTGTCCTTATTGTGAAGGACCACACTCGTGGCAAAATTATTTAAATTCTCCCGGGGGTGAATTATGCGCACAATTTCAAACCCATGAATAGAGTATTTGTGATAAGTGTGGTTGCCAGAATGGTCATTGGGATTATTATGCATATTTTTCCTTCCCTTCACCAAGCCCCTACTATGATGATGCTACTTGTTTTGATGAGAATTATAGGGCTATGGAAGTGGAAGAAGTTGAGTATGGCC
Organism: Nicotiana noctiflora; assembly: GCA_032618575.1. Taxonomy (NCBI): domain Eukaryota; kingdom Viridiplantae; phylum Streptophyta; class Magnoliopsida; order Solanales; family Solanaceae; genus Nicotiana; species Nicotiana noctiflora. The sequence goes on along the minus strand of JASVEL010003072.1, from coordinate 67,105 downwards.
AAAGTGGAGAGTTCAAGCTCATGTTGGAGTGTCTACTTGAAGAAGGAAATAAGGAGCAAAATGCCTTGGAACATCTTTTGGAGACTAGTCTCCAAAATGATTTAGCACTTCAACGATTGCACTCACAAATGGATGAAATGATCGAAGCCTCAAGGGCTCAAAAGCCTCGGAAGTGAATGAAAACCAAGAATCCTCCTTGAACATTGAAAGTGAAAATACTTCCTTGGCACTTGATCAAAACCAAGAAAAACTCTCAAGTGCTTAAAACGAGAAAAGGATGCTCATGTTGGACACCATTCTTGAAAATGAGGAGAAGCACAACTTTGAACTCGAAAGGCTTGAATTACAATGATGAACACAACGATCACATTATACAATTATATAGAACATAACAATAATTCATCTACAACACTGATAAACATTATCACAATAAAAAAGTGTAGAAGTAAAAATTACAAAAAAACTACAAAATTAAAAAAATAATGATCTTTGACTATTCACATATTCATACCTTCTAGCACTAGATCTTTTAATCCTAAATTGGAACTTGTGCATGACAGAATAGTCCTTCATTGCAGTTGCAATTGTTTCCTTGTCTTGGTATACTTGTCCTACTTCAATAGAACTTGGTGTACTATCTGTTATTATTATACTTTCATATTCCTTTATAACGGGAGATGTTGGCATATCAAGTAACTTTACTGTTCTAGACGAATCTGCATGAAAATAAATATAAATATTGTTATGAATAGTTTGTAGAAACTTTGTAGATATTTTGTAGAAATATTAAAATTCTATATTTTATATTAATTTTCAAATATTATGCAGTTTTATTGTAGAATAAATGTAGACATTTTGTAGATATTATGAAAATCCATACTTATATTTTTTTTTACTCTGACACGTAGTTTATTTGTAGATAAAATGTAGATAATGTGTAGTACATTGCCATACAACCAGAATTTGATAGAAAAATTAAAATCACAAACTTGCAGTTGTATTCTCATTGGTGATACTCAATTCCATATTGAAATCACGGGCAGTTATACATAGCGGGTATGATCCTAAGTTTTTATTTTCCTTTTACGTCTCCATGTATACACGAACACCTATATTGTTCCCAATTTCCATTGGAGGACAATTCTCGTTGACAATATATTTGATTTCCATAATATTTTTGGATGTATCTACCATTAATTATTGCACTATTGCGGAAATCAATAGACTATAACTCGCATCTTCATCGACTATAATGCCATCGACCTGAAATTCTCTAAATCTCCCATAGATATCCTAATTCCCATTCAATTGTAGCATAATTGGGATTTTGGACATAATTGAGTTTGTTGTAGTAGATTTAGTCGTGTTTGATTTGTGAAATCAGTATAAATGTTGAAACAGAGTGTCTCGCAAAAATAGAGTATGGAAAATTTGAAATGAAGCTTGTATGGGGTCGAATTTGACTGATCACGCCCCTAAGCTAGCACGATCGTATGGACATATGTGAGTCTTGATAAAAGGAAAACTTGGGGACAACACGAGGGATGACTTCATGACCACGTCGGCCCCTCTACAGCGTGTACTTTATTTTTGTTTCTTAAATATTTAAATAAAGACCCTTTACTATATAAAGGGGGTTTGAGATGTGTAAAACGCATTGAATTCATTATTGATAATACAAGATCTCTCCAACATTACCTCACTCATCTCTCTAACTTGTCTCTCTCATCTCTCTAAGATAATCATCTCCCCCCCCTTCCCAATTTATATTATTGCTACATGAGTCAGTTATGAAGATCATCCTACAGTCTATTATCTTTGATTGTGATTTAACAATTCATCTATACTGATTGATTTGCTTAAAAAGTGTTCAGCAACTTTTGAGTCTAACAATTTGGCGTCATCTGTGGGGATTTCGGTAGTTGAAACCATAGTTCACATTTAGGATATCAAGAACAACAATCAATGTCCTTCAAACTTCATAGAAACTAACAAATGGCAGATAAAGAATCAAAGCTGAAGATGATAGCAGATGTCTCAACCAACCTCATAGGCCTCCTCATCGAGGCCGACGGAGAAAATGTCGTGAATGTGACACCAAGTAGTGTTCTAGAGGAGGAGATCTCAAATTCACTCGAAGATATAAATATCTTGCATGAAATAGGATCTTCAACATCTGCAGCGAAAGAAACGCCCCCATTAGTCAAAAAGCTGTTAGAGGAATGGTTGACAAACACTCTAAGTGGTATACTCGAGAAACCATCTTAGGGAAATCTTAAAGATTGATCAATGGCGGAAATCGATATCGCCACCGGTGAGCCAAATGTTATACAAAAAATTAGCGCACACACTGATATCAAAGCAAGCTATAATGCACTCGCGACCATTCTTAAAAAAATGGAAGAAATGGAGAACGAGAATAAAGTGCTCCGTGATCAAATGAAGTAGCACCAAGAAAGGGTAGACAAAATACCGTATAGTGAGGAAGCTTCTCCTCACCCAATCCCTAAAACCTTCAAAATGCCCCTATACGTGAGAATATACGATGGGACCACGGAACCGAAGACCATCTGATCCATTATGTAACCGCTGGAAAAGGCAACGACCTATCAAAAGAACATATAGCATCCGTGTTGCTGAAAAAGTTTGGTGAAACTTTGAAAGGAGGAGCGCTAACATGTTACTGTTAATTACCATCCAGGTCGATATCGACGTTTGAAGAAATGGCAGATAAATTTTCCATCGCTCATGTAGGAGCAAAGAAACCGAAGTGAGGGTCTACGATATCTTTGCAATCAAGCAAACAACGGGTGAAGGGCTCAGGGACTTCCTGGCCCAATTCAACATGGTAAGAATGGGCTTGCCAAACATATCATAAAGAATGGCAGTTGCCGCTTTCCAAACAGGTTGAATAGATATGGATCGAAGTAACCAAGAAGCTGCTCAACCAACTCACGAAGTATCCCCCCACCACGTGGGAAGAGATTCACAATGTCTATTGTGCAGAAGTAACAGCAAATAAACACAATATTAATGGTCCAACCCAACAATTAACATCATTACAATCATAGTTAAAGAGGGATCGACGTAACGACGGGTGACGGGAACCAATCCTACAATTCAATAGATAAAGGCATCAGCCTTACATTAGAGCCCCAAATCTGCCTCCTTTAAGACATCCAGTCATTGTGCATCGACATACCGCCCCGCTTTGGAATAAAAGAGGTATGCTTCCATTATTATACGCTTATAACTTTTGTGTCTCCTCTTCAGAAATAGTGCACTTACTAGATAAGCTGGGCACGAAGATGCAATGGCCCAGAAAATGAAAGCAGATCCTAGCGCAAGGAGGTCGAACATCCTATGCAAATTCCATCAGGAAAGAGGACACAAAACCAAAGATTTCATAGGTCTACGACAGGAAGCGATCAGTTTGCTGAACCAGGGATACCTGAGGGAGTTGCTCAGCGATAAAGGAAGGACTAATTTCTCTAGAAGATGCGATCAATTCCATTCCGACCCTCGGATCAAAGTCTCACCTGTCAACTGGAGTTCGCCAAAATTCAACCTTAGCCAATTCTAGTCTAATTCTACACTGAACCTCCAAATTCAATTTCGATTGCGCTCCTAAGTCATAAATCATCCCCTGAAACTAGTCGAATCATCAGAAATCCATTTAGAGCTTTCTAACTCATCGGTCAACATCCGGTTGATTTTTCCAAACTAACCTTCCCATAAAGAGGTTTATTGCCTCATTTTTAACCGGATTCTATCCGATTTACTTCCAACTCTCCAAACACATATAAATTAACATATGAAAGTATAAAATGGATAAAACGGGGCAGTAACTCCCGTAACGACGGGTCGGGTCATTACATTCTCCCCAACTTAAACAAACGCTCGTCCGCGAGCGTATCGAGAGTTGTTATAGAAGCCATCCAGTAGCTGAATGATCTTACCAATCATGTATACCTCGTCACCCTATCTCACAAAGGCCCTATAACACATTACAGCCGAACTTTTACAGTCCATTTAATCCATAAACCAACCATAGAACCACATAGCACTATCTGAAAATCATACATAAGATCAGAAATTCACATTTGTAGTCAGAGTAAGTCTGAACCAGCTGTAATAACCCATACTTGCACCCTCAGGTGGAAACATATGATATACCACCCAAACTAAACACTTGGAATCATAACTTCTATTCACAACTGTTGTCCCCAGCAACCAATTACCGGCAGAGAACCTCTTATTAGCTAAAGCCTTATTTCCACACTTTTCTACACTGCTAACGATGAAAGAAACACGATATAACCATAATCATCTCTCAGATCAACCATTCATGAAACCACTTCCCTTGACTGATATCGCAACAAATTTTCGGGTCAAACCTCGATATTATCTTCCTAACCAGCTGAGATCACATTTGTCCATATTCATTAATGAACCCAATGATCAGCTCAAATCCAACACCACTCCGGTGATATGATACCTCAATACAAGTCTAAACCACCTCTTTCATAATACACGCACCAGTAAGAAACGATCTGAACACACTCAAATCATGGCAAATGACTCAAACAAAAGAGTTATACCTCAAGCTCATCAATACCATTACAATACAAGGCTGAGACCCCGTCTAACATCATAGAAATAGAATGCCTGAGTCTACTCCGAAAGGTCATAACTCCCGTATCCTCACTACAATGCGCGATCCTATCCCAATACTGTTATACCTAAAGCACCTCAACTCGCTATGCTCAAAATCAACAACCACGCATATTTGATGTCTGAAACTAACGCAATTCATTACACCCACAGTGAAACAGGGAAGCCCATAACTAACAAATCACAATGTCTTACAACATCGAAAAACATACGTAGCCATATCGGCCTGCCAACGAATTTAGTACCAAGAAGCCTGAAAATGTTTCTTCCACTTCACTAACTCCTGCCGAAGGCACCAAATAATACTGAAATCCACAATATCACCTGGTTACATGCCCGGCCATACTAAATGCATCCGAAAAGTCCCTCGATAACAGAACGAGATCAAAGATAGCAACCTCTACACTGATATCTGTCATAAATGCCCAATTAAGAAAGTACTCCTTCCCAGTTGTCCGGTGGTTCTTTGAAATACAAATCATTCTGCTAAAACATATTCTAACGCACTTCACCACTTAACCCGTGGCATTTCTGGCATAGCCCCTAATACAGTGGTTTAAAATCACCCGACACTACGATAACCAGTCCGACTTCCAACATCGCATTCACAATATAACATACCAGCGAATGAAGATCCTCCACCACAACATAGCATGTATATCAGAACTCCATATAACACACAAATCATCATACCTGATCCCAGCTTCCACAGCAAGTATACATCACTTATCAAGTATCCATTCATTCAACGAGAGATATTCAAAAATTTCCTTGAGCCATCAGCAATTCAAATACCCAAAAATCGATCTATCACAAAAATGTTCCAACACTATCGAAGAGCTATTAACTTAATCACATTGCCCATTTTTCTGACGCGTATACCCTCGTCAAATTACTATGATTAGCAACATTATTTCCTTGGCCATATGAGGGTCATTCACCCTAATCATCTGAAGATCGTTTATCTAATCACTTAGGAGGAATCACTACACATCCCCTGCTCTGCATGACATACACAGGTCTTGATTAAATTCTTACAACACTAACACGATGGATGAGACCTGTACACATTCTTAGCCACAGTTGGGACAACAATTCATTAGTTTTATACTCTTGGCAAGAACTATCACCGTACTGAACCGAACAATGGTCTTAGCTCTTTACTTATTTTATATACTCTGATTGCACCGATCTCGAATTTAACAATCTCGTCTCACCCAGTACGAACTGCTCGGGCAATATTCCACTCCAAACATAATTAAATGTCGCGTATGATGCGCCCAATGTGCCAATAAGCTACCAATTCGAATGCGGTACTAAAGAAAATGAGCTCTGGAAGGAATTATCAAATCGTATGCACTAATACAGACTTTCCTTGGAAAATAGAAAGCAAGGCATATAAAGATGGTACCTAGAAAACTATACTCGATATAATAATAACATACCCATAGCGGCGTACCACCTGATCCGCGCATAGATCTCACATAAGGAGATGCACATCGAGCCAAATTTTCTCATTACAACAAAATACCAAATATCGGTTATAAGCATGATAAGTGCATAATAACACCTCTCAAGATTATATAGCTTTATAACTACAAACTCAAGCACAACTGAGGAGCGATATACAATCGGAATTTCAACAGCCATGTTGCTCATATAACATCATTCATATGCGTATTATTAACATGTAAGCAATTTCTCAAGCCATCTCACAACTCACAGAGTGCAATGCATCACTATGCGAGATATCTGACAATGAAGCATCATCATAACTACTCCTCCATGAGGACCGTGTTACAAAAATGCACACATCTAGCCTGACATAGATCCATTATTCATATTAAGTCCATCCACCAACTTCAAGCCGATTCTGATCACACTGAACTAGTCCAATAACCTTTCAAAGGTCCATAATAACTTCCATTTTCTTCATAGAACACAAGAACAACCATCATAATCGGAGAAATCCTCCCTAGTTCACAACTCAATATGCCAAGTGCACTCCAGGCATAAATCATTAATTTAACTACATCATTTCAAACTTCATACTTGGTTTACATCTTTAATCTATCAAGTGATCATATGTCACGCTTATAAAATCTTCCAGTGGAACACACTTCCACAACCTACCACAATAATACATTAGCGCACCTCCACACCATTGGTCGCACTAACGCTGAAGGGTGATCAAGAATCATTAACCAGGAAACAACACCGCTCACAGGTGACGCTGAAGACGATACTAATTTATCTTAACCATTGAAACTTCCTTCCTTCTCATCAGATCTCTTGACATCTTGTCAAAAACTTTCCTTCACGTGTGCTGTTCTTGGCTCAATTTCTGCAACCAGAACTGGTTCGCTAATATACTTTAAGTCAGAACCAACATAGCACATAATCGTGCAATCAGCTAATCAACGACAACCTCCCCAACTTAGCTTGAAGCCATATATATCACAACACATATACTCTATTACTATCGTAATACCATGGTGAGATTAAACTCAGCCTTTCACAAGCTTGTGGAGACACAGATCATCAGTAATTTTAACTCTTCTGCAATTCTTGCATTCATTCACGCAACAGTTAAGCCTACTCTCTAGGCGACCAAATTTTTACTACGTCCCAAATTTTTCAAAAATTTCGGTAGAGTTTTCTTTGTAATTGGTCATATCCACCTGCTAGAGAATCACCAAAACCATCCTAAGAACACGACTACAACTTAACAAAATATCACAATGTATATCAACAACATTAATCTCAATACTACCTGTATTATATTATCAAAATCGATACAGGGACATGCGCACTTATTTGAGTCGTAACACATAGAAAATACCTTTCAATTACACATGAGATCTTCTAACACACACACAAGGTTCATACCACGTGAGAACACTCCACAGTAGATAACCCACCTGCTTCGCCTCAATTTAGTATTTCAGCATACCTCCCACCGATATACACATAATACATCCAATTTAGTCTTCCTGAGTCTGAAATCATATCGCCGCATATATTGCACTTAACTTCCAACTAAGAGATATGACAATATTCTTCACGCGCCCATAACTTGGGGCTACACAAAAGATCACAATAGGAAACGAATCGCTTGACAGTTCATCTATTATCCCAGAGACTTCTTCGTCACTACCAAGATCACATAGATATACCTCACAACACTAACTTACTCATCACGTGGATGTCTGACCGCCATCCTAGTTAATAAGGACATTACCGAACACTTAAGTTCATAGTACCAGCTCGCAAAATCAGCACCTCAGTGCTCAAGCCATAGGTGAAGATTCAGCCTCAAGTCCTTTAGACTGGCCTAACATAAACTCACGGAGATTTCATCACGCCCCTCGAACGGGGAATCACCAGCCATCAAGGCAATTATATTACCGAGCGCTCGAGTGCGCATACAGACGTATGGAAGAAATTTCAAGAGTTATATCACAAGCTGAATCAAATACGCACGATAAGAATTCCAAGAAAGTGAAGTGTTTCCTAAAGGTTTTATAGCCATCCGAGGATAGATATGGACGTCTACGTACCGATCCGCGAGAGCCTACTAAACCGGCTTATTACTCGCGAGGCCTAGTAACCTAGGCTCTGATACCAACTTGTCACGACCCCAATCCCAATCGTGATGGCGCCCAACACAACTACTAGGCAAGCCCGACCATTTACACTCTCATCCCGAGCATGAAGCTCAAATCAATTACCTGAATATTATTATCGACAATAAAGCTAAATGCTTAACTGATAGATAGAAGCTAAACTGAACAATCTTCCAAAGATCTAGGGTCACGAGTCTAAAGCATCTAAACAAAACTGTATAACAATATTTGAATGAAATACTCAAGTCTGAACAATGTATATATAAAGAAAAACTGGAATAAGAAGAGAAGCCAGGTCCTACGAACGTCAAGCAGCTACCTCAACAACTCTAATACTCTGGAAATGAGACTGATTAGCTAATCCCCGGTAAACCGGAATCTGCACACAAAGGTGCATGGAGTAGGGGTGAGTACTAAGTACTCAGTGAGTAAAAAGTATATAAAATAGCTGAAAGCAGGAAATCCACAGAATACCACAAAGTAAATCTAAAACTAACAGGTCGATACCTACCACGAACTAACAACAACAGCAAACCACAAATATCACAGGTAATTTACAAACAATGAATGCAATGCAATGCACATGACTGCTATGGCGCGTGGCCCGATCCGTTTAACGTCGACGGCGCTCACTAGGGGTGTGTACAAACTCTGGAAGGGCTCCTTCAGTCCAAGCGCAATATTCATATCATCCGCTGCATCGTGCAGCCCGATCCATTCTCAGTCCACAACATGCATATGAGTTGCACAACAGTTCAATTTATTTACTTCCAGGTTCCAGTTCATTAATAATGAAAAATACTTTAATTTTATTTAATTTTCCAAGAACAGGTGACTTAGCATTTTATAATAGTGATTTCAAGCCAGGACTGAGATCAATGATTTTACAATTCATCCTATCACATAGATATTTATCCCCTAGGGATACTACAGGTCGGCACAAGGCCCCAAACATGGCTTATAGCTGACATATATACTTAACACGGGGTGCGCTTCAATCGCCAAAGTAATATTATTCATATTCGGGATGGACCATGTCATCCCCAGTCATAACCAATCCCGCACCTACCATGGGGTGCGAGTCACACCCTAAATAGCGTCAATGTGCTAAGCCGGGGTTTCAAACCCTCAGGCTACCATATACACTAACTACTCACCTCTAACCGGTTGTGAACTCGTTCGCGATGCCTTTTCCCTTTGAATTTGCCGCCTCGTTCGTCGAATCTAGTCAAAACCAAAACAATTACATAAATATGGGTCAAAGAAATATAACCCAAACAAAATTACTTGAAAAACGCAACAATTCACGAAGTTGGTAAAACCCGAGCCCCGGACCCACTTCTCGAAAAAATATTAAAATCCCACCAACGGATTCCTCATCTCGCTACAAGCCCGTACATATAAAGAATACCAAAATCGGAATCCGTTTGACCCCTCAAATTCCAACTTTACAGTTTCTTAGGTTTCAAGCTCTATCCTCCATTTTTACCCTTTAAATCCTTGGCTTTTCAGTGTTTAATCTATTTTTACATCATAACAACATAATCCGAGTCTCAGAAATCTAACCTGATGAAATCCCACGAATTCTCTCTTAATAATTGCCTCAGAAGCTTCTTCCCGTTCCAAAATTGGAAGAAAACTCGACCTGCTCATAATAGGTATACTGTCCACGCGTTTTACTGCTCCCGATGGATTCCTTGTGAAATTATAATGAATTTAGACTTTTGAATCACTCAATTTGACCTTATAATGAAGGAAATATGTAGGTATTAAGATTTGCAAATAGTGTAGGTTTTTAATACGTCGTCAGGGCAATTTTGTCATTAACCTGAAAATCTGGGCAACCTTAATAAATTGGCCATAAAATCCTCATACTATGTCCAAATGCGATGATTCTTTTTGCTACGGGTCCGTAATTACGATACGGATCTAATTATTTATTCAAAATAGTGATCAGAGCTCATTTGTTCAATATGGTACTCATATATGTCCAAAGATACGACGTTGAAACATCAAATAAGAGCGTGATCGCAACCCGAAACACACCCGAGGTCCTCAGGACCTCAACCAAAGGCACCAACATATCCAAAAATATCATCCAAACTTTTTCCAATCATCAAAACACACCTAACAACACTGAAATTATCAATTCACATTGGATTCAGGCCTAAGTTCTTTAAAAACTTCTGAAACACGCATTCCATCAAAAACCTAACCAAACGACGTCTGAATGACCTGAAACTTTGCACACACATTAAAAATAACATATCAAAGCTACAAAACTCTCAGAATTCTATTCTGATCCTCGGATGAAAGTCTCACCTATCAACTGGAATTCGCCAAAATTCAACCTTAGCCAATTCAAGCCTAATTCTGCACCGGACCTCCAAATTCAATTTCGATTGCGCTCCTAAGTCATAAATCATCCCCCAAAACTAGTCGAATCATCAGAAATCCATTCTGAGCTTTCTAACTCATCGGTCAACATCTAGTTGACTTTTCCAAACTACCCTTCCCATAAAGAGGTTTATTGCCTCATTTTTAACCGGATTCTATCCGATTTACTTCCAACTCTCCAAACACATATAAATGAACATATAAAAGTATAAAATGGATAAAATGGGGCGGTAACTCCCGTAACGACGGGTCTGGTCGTTACACAAAGTGATAATCGAGGATCTCGACTTGTCCAACTAGACAGCACCGATAGTTCAAAAAGAGCCTACATCGGACACAACCTCTCCGACCCAGGTAAATACCATGAATTCTTAACTAACCATGCAGATTTATTTGCCTTCTCTCATTTAGATATGTCGGGGATCCAAAAAGACATCGCCACTCACAAGCTGAATGTCGACCCACTTTATCCACTTATACGGTAGATATGGAGGAAATTCAACACCGCAATCAACGAGGCATCCAGTGAAGAGGTAGATAAACTACTAGCCAACGGTTCCATCAGAGAATCAAAACACCCCCAATGGGTTTCCAACATGGTCATCGTTAAAAAGAAAATGGTAAATGGAGAATGTGCATGGACTTCACCGACTTAAACAAGGCATGCCCAAAGGACACCTTCCATTGCCCCATATATAGATGCAACAGCAGGGCACGAACTACTAAGTTTCTTCGATGCCTACTCTGGCTATAACCAAATCCTGATGGCCAAAGAGGACCAAGAAAAGACAACTTTCATCACCACCCATCAAGGGACGTACTGCTATAAAGTAATGCTCTTCGAGCTCAAAAATGCAGGTGCAACATACCAGAGGTTGGTCACTAAGATGTTCAAATATCAGCTCTGTAAGGTAATGGAAGTCTACATCGACGACATGCTAGTAAAGTTGGCAAAGAAGGAGGACCATATCGACCATTTAAAGCAAGCCTTCGATATACTGAGGCAGTTTGGGATGAAATTGAGCCCATAAAAATGCGCCTTCGGCATGGCCTCGGGGAAATTTCTGGGCTTTCTCGTATCACAACGAGGTATCAAAGTCAACCCGGACTAGATTAAGGCCATAGACACAATACCCGAGATTCTAAATAGCAAGAAGCAGGTACAGAAACTAATGGGGAGAATATCCACTTTATCAAGATTCATCTCATGGTCCTCAGACATATGCCACATATTCTTTAGTGTGCTGAGGAAAGATCGTGGGCTGCAATGGAATGAGGAATGCAGCGAGGCACTAAGGAAATTGAAGTCATATCTATCTTTGCCACCACTACTCGTCAAAGCAGATCCAGGCGAGTGCCTACTCGTGTACCTGGCGGCATCCAAAGCCGTTGTCAGCGATGTCTTGGTCCGCAAAAACAAAGGTATGCAATCCTTTTTTTATAATATCAGCAAAACTTTAATAGATGTCGAGACGAGGTACCCACACCTCAAAAAATTGGCTTTGGCATTAGTCGTAGCTTCATGAAAGCTCAGACCTTATTTTCAATGCCATCCCATAAAGGTAATAACAACCTTCTCCGTGAGGGGCATCCTACATAAACCCGAGCTCTCGGGCAGTCCCGCCAAATGGGCCATAGAACTTAACAAGCATGACATAACCTACCACCCAAGAACTGCCATCAAGTCGTAGGTGCTCGCCGACTTCGTTGTCGACTTTAGTACAGGGATATTTCCAGAAGTGGAACAAGAGGCCATATGTGCCTCTGCTCACACCGACCTCTGGACCCTCTACAATGACGGTGTTGCAAACACCTCAGGATCGAGAGTGGGACTCATCCTCGAAGTCACTATGGGTGAAGTAATTCTCCAGTCCATACGATGCACCGAGATGACTAACAACGAGGACAAGTATGAGGCTATGGTTGCAGGCATGAAACTAGCCTTCAAATACGGAGCCCGTCGACTCATCGTCCACTACAACTCTCAAATCGTCGTAAATCAAGTCACCGGGACTTACAAATCAAAGTGCAAAGAATACAAAAATATTAGTCAGAAATCCATAAGCTGATGATTAAGTTTGACAAATGTTGCTTCGAGCAAATTCCCAGGGCATAAAACGTCGAGGCAGATAGCCTAGCCAAACTAGTTGCAACCACCAAAAATATCAACAAAGAAAATGTAGTCACTCTCCTCCATTCGGCCATTGACCACATTGAGGTATTCTTTTTAAACTTGACTTAGGACTGGCACAACCAGTTTGTATCCTAGCTGCATGACGGAACTCCCACGCGACAAAAAAGAAGCCAAGAAACTATGTGTGCAAGATGCTCGGTATAGCCTGATAAATGACGACCTCTACAAAAGAACGTTCGGTGGTCCCCTTGCTAAGTGCCTCGGGCCATATCAAACGAGGAAAGTATTAGAAGAGGTGCATAAAGGCCATTGCAGCGCCCAAGGAAGCGCGCTCTTGTCTGATACCTCATCCGCGCCAGTTATTATCGGCCTACCGTGAAGAAAGAGGCAGCAGATTATGTCCAAAGATGCGAGTAGTGCCAAAAGTACGCCCCCATGATACACCAGGCGGGGGGAACTTCTCCATTCAGTCACCTCGCCCTGGGCCTTCATAAAGTGGGGGGTGGATATAATCTGGCCCCTGCCGGGAGGATGAGGAAAGGTGCGCTTTTTGTTAGTTTTAACTGACTATTTTTCTTAATGGGTGGAAGCAGGTGCATACGCACAAATATGCAAGCAATATTTCATCGCCTTTATATAGAAAAATATCATATTCCGTTTCGGCATCCCCAAAGAAATCAGTTGTGACATGGGCCCCAGTTCATCGGTAGAAAAACAATCGAATTCTTCGAGAAATGGCGTATCAAGCAGATACTCTCCACTCTGTATCATCCCCCTGCTAACGGCCAAGCCGAGTCTTCCAACAAAATAATATTAAACATACTGAAAAAGAAGCTCGAAGAAGCCAAAAGGATATGGCACGAATTACTACCCGAAGTATAATGGTCATACCGGACTACACCCAAGTCCAGTATGGGAGAAACACCGTACTCACTGGTCTACGGGACCGATGTAGTCATACCCGTCGAGATCGGAGAACCAAGCATGAGATACTACCATACTAGCGGAGCAGACAACGATAAAAGCAGGTTACAAGACCTAGATGAAGCCGAAGAACGAAGAGACATGGGCCATATAAGTATGACGACCCAAAAATAGCAGGCAGAAAGATATTACAACAAGAAAGCCAAAGTAAGACTGCTCAAAGTCAGCGACTACGTCCTCAAGGCCAAAATACTTGCATCGAAAGACCTGAACAAGGGAAAATTGGGGACCAACTGGGATGGACCATACAAAATCATAGCAATAGCAAACAAAGGAGCGTTCCAACTAGAAACATTGGAGGTAAAACTACTCCAAAACAATTGGAGCGTCGCCCACCTCAAATACTTCCACTTTTGAAAGGCATCTCCTAAGTCATACTCTTTTTCCCTAGCCTGAGTTTTGTCCCAATTGGATTTTCTCGGGGAGGTTATTAACGAAGCAGCGAAGGGTATACTTGGTGGAACAGGAGTGCAGGTTCAACATATCAGTCAAACGACACGGTCCGCATGCTAATATAATGAAAGGACTACTCTAGTGATTCTCCATTGTATGAACAGAGTTCTCCATTGTATGAAAATAATTCTCCATTGTATGAACAAAATCCTCCATGAATGAACAAAGATATCCATTACACGAACAAGAGTTGATCTCCATTCCACGACGGATACTACTTCGACGAAAGTCAAAGTAACATCCCAATGTCTAAGGCCATCAACATTAGTTTGACCTTGTTCGAACCACGACGGATACTACTTCGACTACAGTCGAAGTAACATCCTAATGGCTAAGGCCATCAATATTAGTTCGACCTCGTTCGAACCACGGTGGATACTACTCCGACGATAGCCTAAGTGACATCCTAATGGCTAAGGCCATAGATATTAGTTTGACCTCGTTCAAACTATGACAGATACTACTTCGACGACAATCAAAGTAACATCCTATTGGCTAAGGCCATCAACATCAGTTCAACCTCGTTCGAACCACGACGAATACTACTTCGATGACAGTCGATGTAATATCCTAATGGCTAAGGCCATCGACATCAGTTCGACCTCGTTCGAACCACGACAGATACTATTTGATGACATTCAAAGTAATATCCTAATGGCTAAGGCTATCGACATCAGTTTGACCTTGTTCGAACCACAACAGATACTACTTCAACAACAGTCGAAGTGACATCCTAATGGCTAAGGACATCGACATCAGTTGGACCTTGTTCGAACCACGATGGATACTAATTTGACAACACTCAAAGTAACATCCTAATGGCTAAGGCCATCGATATCAGTTCGACCTCGTTTGAACCACGACGGATACTACTTAGACGAATATAGAAGTAACATCCTAATGGCTGAGGCTATTGATATTGGCGCGACCTCATTCGAACCATGACGGGTATTACTTCAACGGCAGTCGAAGAAATACCATGAAAGCCAAGGTCATCGGCATCAGTTCGCCCTCATTCGAATCATGGCACGGTTATTCGACGAACGACAAAAACAACCCCTAATGAGGCTAAACATTACAACAAACGGACGAAGCAGGAAAAGTAAAAATTATATTGCAACAAAAATATATTTATTTTCACCCCTCTGCAGGCTAGTCTCAATACACTTTACAAGTCCAAAATTTTATGCTACAAGTTCATAGTTTCCTGTCACCCCCTAGGAGGTAAGCTTTATTATACCGGGAACTGGATTCGAGGTGGTTAATGTCTTCAGAAGCAGGCCCCTCCGCATCGGGAGAGTCGGGGTAATAACCACAAACTTCACGAGCAGTGCGAGCCTTGTTTCTCCATGCCTGGACTTCTTCCTCGGTCTCCTGGACAGCAGCATGAAGCTTACTATACACGTCGAGCTTAGCCTTCACAACAATCCATATTTCATGCGCACTACGATGCATACTCTGATCAGGTGAGGGACAGGATGAGGAAGGCTGAGAAAACATGTTGATCTCTACCATCCTGGCGTCGAGTTTGGCGGTCAGATTCGCCACCATCCATTTCAGGTCGACGTTCTCCGCCGCCACCCCACGGCTCTACTCGAGCTCATCATTTTTTACCCTGATGAGCTCCTCTAACTCAGTGTTACGGGCTATAGCCCTCATCATCTCGCTATCCGCCTCCTCCAGCTCAGCTTCCCTGCGTGCCAACTGGGACTGCCCCCGTTCGACCACCGCTTGATGCTTAGAGAGGTACTTTCGATACTTTTTTAACATTTTTTTGTAGAGGGTCGTCTATTTTTTCTCACAACGTCCCCTCTCCACCTCCAAAACAAGGGTCTGAAAAAGAAGGGAAAAAGCCGAAATAAGCACGCCTCAAGTCAATCTAACGATACGCGGTAGGGAGAAAGGGAATAAAGAGTACCTGCAAAGCCTTGCCGGAAACCCTTTGAGATAGCTCCACATCATCCACTTTACTAACGCCTTGGTCTCAGAGGCAGCGCACAACAGGGTAAGGGCCGAAGCAACCTGCTCGCTATTTGACAGTAAGTTGTAAGCTGCCGAAATCGTAACACGATGATCGGAGCCATCCTTCATCATCTCCACATAGGTAAGGCCACCTACAAACTCGTCAACATCCCCTTGAGCAATGTTAGAGTCCGATTTCTCTACTTCATCGCTAGTCCCCTCAATGTTGGTCGATGACCCTCCCTCGATGGTACTCGTGGAACTAACACCGAGAACAGCACTCCTCTATTAATAGAACCTCCCCAAAAAAATAGTGTCGGCCATGAATGAAGGTTTGTGCGTCGGTCGAGGTAACTCACTCCCCCCAGCTTCAGTAGATACCCCCTTGACTTTCTCAAGCCTCCTCCATTTTCTTTCTGATGATTACTCACCATCAGAGGGTCCATCCACAGATTGCAGAGCCGGTGCCAATGATGTCGACTCCTACATAACCATAGCTGTGGATGTAGCCCCCTATAAAGGAGCTAGAGAAAGATCCCCTCGGACAGGCTCGACAAATATATCTTGAGTGTTTGAAGCAACGTCGAATCATTTGGAAATAGGGACTGCCGCCCTCTTCCTCGAAGCGCCTCGACCTGTCGCCATAAAATAAAGTGAGCGGGGTCACAAACTTTACAAAGAAAAAAACAAAAATCTACCT
This sequence comes from Nicotiana noctiflora, assembly GCA_032618575.1. Lineage (NCBI taxonomy): Eukaryota > Viridiplantae > Streptophyta > Magnoliopsida > Solanales > Solanaceae > Nicotiana > Nicotiana noctiflora. Next base: position 50,175 of record JASVEL010003072.1, on the reverse strand, counting down.
TAAGAGACTTTGGGGCCATAATGCTGCATAAAGGAAGGCCAATATGGCTCTCTTCTGTGTAGGGTAGCAAGCCGGCAACCCATTTTCTGAGATTGGCAACGGGCCGAGGCAGATGAGCCATAGATGCAATACAAAGGTTAGAATTGATACTATCACAAGCGACAAGGGATGTAACAAACTGCGATACTTACGTTTCGAATTCCACCTCTCTGGGAATCCGATGGGATTGGAGACCAAGTGCTCGGTCCTAACGAAAAAATATTTACGCCCAAACCCATGACTACCTCGGTCGTCGGTTTTGACCACCAATCCTTTCGTACCACGGCCACGCAGATGTACCATGGTTCCTCTTAAATAGTAGGCACTAAATAGTTGTAGGACGTGATGGAGAGTGACTTCACTTCCGACCAACTCCGCGTACTTAGTCAGCAGCCAAATCACTTTCAGAGTGTACGGCGTAAGTTAAGCCGGAAAGATATTATAGAACCGGCAAAACTCCTCCACCAAGGCAAAAAGAGGAAGGATGTAACCAATCGAATACTCATAAAAAGTGCAATACCCCGACCTATGAATATCCGCATGATCCTTCCCCGCCGGGATCATCTCTACATAAATGGGTATGTTGTACTTCATACGGAGGGCATCCAAGTGATTTTGCAATGACTCGAAAAACTCTGGAATCGAAACGGGAGAGTCTTTACTAAAATCACTTCGAGATAAGGTACGTTGTCGCAACAGCGCTTCCACAGTAAGATGACTAGTCATCTTCCTCCTCCGCCCTTCCACCATCGGAAGGTGGCAGGATATTCAATGGAGCAGCCGACGGGATCCTCTCATCACTTTGGCAAGGTTTAGGCATGATCTCGATGAAGAAAAGGTTACGCACAACACAACAAAGGAAAGGAAGATTTTTTATCAGGAATATATACACAAGAATATGAAAGTATACACTAAAAGGTTGGAATGTTTTTTCAAATGATCAAAGTTTAAATCAGGTTAAACCCTCCTCTTATTTATAGGGTTGAGATGCGCCATAATCGAAGAGGAAAAATTCAAACCAACACGGGTAACCAAGCACCAGAGCTGTTTATTTCCTGCCTCGAGAATATGCGTAATGATGATGACTATAGATGTTGACATCACATTAGGAAAGGTGTTACATTTTGATAATCCGACAGTCATGATGACTATCTCATACTTGTCGTGTCACGGTCCTTTGATAAGGTCATACTCTCCCAAAATGAAGGTATCGATTCCGCCCATCGAGAATGCATCTCACTGTGACCCTGAAGAGCGGAGGGACTAACTATATGGTGTCGAATTTGATTGTTCACGCCCCTAAGCCAACACGACCGTCCGTACATATGTGAGTCTGGTTAAAAGAAAAACTTGGGGATAACACGAGGTACGACCTCATGACCACGCCGGCCCCTCTACAATGTGTACTTTATTTTTGTTTCTTAAATATTTAAATAAAGACCCTTTGCTATATAAAGGGGGTATGTGTAAAAGGCCAATTCATTATTGAGATCTCTCCACCATTACCTCTCTCATCTCTCTAATATTATCTCTCTCATCTCTCTAAAATTATCATCTCCTTCTTCCCCTCCCCCCCCCCCCCCCCTTGATTTATATTATTGCTACACGAGTCAGTTACGAAGATCATCCTAGAGTATTATCTTCGATTACGATTTACCCCTTCATCTATATTGATTGATTTTGTTAAGAAGTGTTCAATAACTTTTGAGTCAAACAAAGTCGATGATAATTATGAAAGTGCGTGATTTGCGTTGTGAAAATTCTGGAAGAATATTTAACTCCCCAATTTTAGCGCGCCTAAATAAGGAATCATACAGCTACAATTATTCCTTATTTAATGCTTTGTATATATTTTGTAGAAATACTATTAACATGAAGTGTAATATGCAAACTATGAACATATTTGATAATATAGATTCCTCGTGTAGGAACGAAAATTTCCAATTTATTATTACCTCACATTCGCCAGAGATGTGTCTGGATGGAACTTCTAAATGCATTTTTAAAGTTCGCTAGAATAATCTTTTATAAAGCAGTTAAGTTAAGGAACTTATTAATTTGTTGCAACTTTTTCTTTTAATATTATCCGTTTGAGGAATGTTTGTGCAATCATGTAATGATCATCTCCTTTCTTCTAATTCCTTATAATATTATCCGTTTGAGGAAACATTCAAATGATTATTTAAGTTAAACTAGCATACCTGTTTATCTTTATTTTTTTTCTTCGCATTTTGCATTTAAACTAACTACCCACACATCTAAGCTTAAAAGAGCAAGAAAAGAGGAGATTAATGAATACAAAATTTAAAATTAAAATAAAGATATAAAGATAAGCAAGGGAAAGTTTATAAAACAGATTCTAATTAAGAAAAAGGATTGCAAAATGCATGAAAAGATTTAATCTTCTTTGACGAAAAGCAGCAAATGTGCGATGCAAGTATTATACAATGCATAACCCGCAACCGCCCCGCAACCGCAATTAAATATAATTCTTGAACCCACCCCGCCCCGCACCCGCCCCGTTTGCCATTCCTAGTGCAGCTTAAGCCACCCTTAGCCGCCACATTATTCGAAATAGCATGGTGCATGAGAAAAGGCTACAAAAATACTAATCCGTTCATTTTAGGTTATGTTAACCTATTTTTTTTAATGAAAAGCTTTTATAGTCACAATTGACATCTTTGCCTTATGCCTAAGTAGAAAAGCTTTCTAGTATTCACTTGTTTTAAATTCCAAATACTTTACGTGGCAAGCAATTTTATTGACGATTTTCTTTAATATGTCATTGCTTTGAATTTAACACTAATACGTTATCAGTTGTCACCTAAGGATGTCCCGGCAGTGATGTCAAAAGCCAAATTGTACTTCCAATATTTTCATGGTCAAGGGCATTCAGCGCAATTGGAGGGAGGACAGGACTGATAAATTGAGAAAAATACTTTTTCAACGATTCCTACATTGCTGATGCACAGGATCTTTCTTGTGCTAGCAGTGCTTACTAGATGCATCTCATGCAGAATGTACTCGGTAGCCAATCTGAAAATAATAAAGAACAAGAGCAAATTATAATAAAAAATTACTTGTACAACAGACTCATATTCACAAGGGAACAGATAACATAAAGATTGAAGTTTCGCTAATACTAGAGAGAGCCTACCTTAGACAACTAAACAGTGACCCAAAAAAAAGGAGAATAACCTAAACTAATATACATACGACCTTGTTGCTAATTCCCTCGATCTGTTGAACTATAATGAGGAAGAACTAAAGACTCAGAGACCCGACTCAGCTAGCTAAGTTTACAGTGTCCCAACTGGATCAAACAATATAACCAGTTAGCAGCACAGGCTACACGCCTACGGACGAAGGATGCTCATAAAGACCATTTTGTTGAGAAACATGAACACGGCAAGGTTCAGAAGGCAAGTGGCGATTCCAATGAGTAGTTAATCCGATCACTAGCTTCCTCCAATAGTAATGTCATCTACTTTATCAAATTCATTTATCTGCGTCGTACTGAGCTAGAGTGATGGTGAACTTTGCTGTCATTCTGTATCCCTTCCACATAAATTGGCAGTCGAATGATCTCATAGATCTCATTCAACAACACTTCTTCAGTGATGTTGTCAGTAATACTTCTCAAAACCTGAATTTTGTTGTACAGGGACAGAAATTAGTCTACTAGGTTGCTAACTATCTAATGTATATGACAAAATATGGAAAAGTTTATATTAAAGCACAAGTCTACGTATGAAAAAATCAACCCGTGAACTTAGTATTTGCCAATAAAGTACCTTCCTGTACGTGTTGTAATCATTTGGAGTTCCTTTATCAATTCGGGTCCTCATCCACACCCATTCTTGGTTATTGGAATCCCAAGAACACTCTATTATTTTACCCGAGTAGTCTGACGGGTCAGAACTCTCTGTAACCATGAAAGAAACCAATTTCAGGACATGCACCAGCATATAAACACCAACGCAGGAAAAGCCCAAAAAAATATTAAAAGAAGAACAAGAGTTCACGGGATACAAAATAAAGTGCAGGAGAACTGTTCAGATGTGTGTCTACAAGGACAGCAGATTATGCATTTCGCTGGATGTTTATATCATCACTCAGTAACTCCAAGCAACGAGAACCAACTATTGGAAAGACCATTTTAAAGAGCAAGAGAAGAAACAAAGCTGTTGAATTCCTGTCAAAAGCCTGAGAGGTGCACATCCTATTCTGACAAGCATGACCTTGTTAATTTCACATAAAGACTAACGTGACAGCTTAAATGTGGATTAACTGGTTCACAGTCATCTAGCAAGGAATTCCCATAGCTGTGCTTCCATGTACTTTTCCTGAAAATGTAAACAGATCTTCTACTGGCACTTGATCCATTGAGAACCTTACTGTAAATTCCAAATAATCCCACTAACATATCCGACCTTTTTTCAACATTAGCAACTGATTCAATTTCAAGTTGTGGATGATCCACGTTCTCATTACTAAGAATCAACTATAAAAGAACAAGAAAGTTAAAAAAAACAAGATTATGAGTCTTGAACTTAGTGGAAGGTTGGATTAGAAGAAGATCCGTTGTCAAACAGCAATGTAACCTTTAGTTTAGCCACAGCAAGAAGTACCAACAGAAATTTTTATCCACAATCTTACTACTATATAGCAACTCACAAATATCAAAAAAGGAATCTTGGCAATCGAAACATAATAACACCTCTCAAGATTATATAGCTTTATAACTACAAAACTCAAGCACAACTGAGGAGCGATATACAATCGGAATTTCAACAGCCATGTTGCTCATATAACATCATTCCTATGCGTATTCTTAACATGTAAGCAATTTCTCAAGCCATCTCACAACTCACAGAGCGCAATGCATCAATACGCGAGATATCTGACAATGAAGCATCATCCTAACTACTCCTCCATGAGGACCGTGTTACAAAAATGCACACATCTAGCCTGACATAGATCCATTATTCATATTAAGTCCATCCACCGACTTCAAGCCGATTCTGATCACACTGTACTAGTCCAATAACCTTTCAAAGGTCCATAATAACTTCCATTTTCTTCATGGAACACAAGAACAACCATCATAATCGGAGAAATCCTCCCCAGTTCACAACTCAATATGCCAAGTGCACTCCAGGCATAAATCATTAATTTAACTACATCATCTCAATCTTCATACTTGGTTTACATCTTTAATCAATCAAGTGATCACATGTCACACTTATAAAATCTTCCCGTGGAACACACTTCCACAACCTACCACAATAATATCTTAGCGCACCTCCAGACCATTGGTCGCACTAACGCTGAAGGGTGATCAAGAATCATTAACCAGGACACAACACCGCTCTCAGGTGACGCTGAAGACAATACTAATTTATCTTAACCATTGAAACTTCCTTCCTTCTCATCAGATCTCTTGACATCTTGTCAAAAAATTTCCTTCACTTGTGTTGTTCTTGGCTCAATTTCTGCAACCAGAACTGGTTCGCTAGTATACTTTAAGACAGAACCAACATAACACATAATCGTGCAATCGGCTAATCAACGACAACCTCCCCAACTTAGCTCGAAGCCATATATATCACAACACATATACTCTATTGCTGAAGTAATACCATGGTGAGATTAAACTCAGCCTTTCACAAGCTTGTAGAGACACAGATCATCAGTAATTTTATGTCTTCTGCAATTCTTACATTCATTCACGCAATAGTTAAGCCTACTCTCTAGGCGACCAAATTTTTACTAAGTCCCAAATTTTTCAAAAAATTCGGTAGAGTTTTCTTTGTAATTGGGCCTATCCACCTGCTAGAGAATCACCAAAACCATCCTAAGAACACGACTACAACTTAACAAAACATCACAATGTATATCAACAACATTAATCTCAATACTACCTGTATTATATTATCAAAATCGATACAGGGATATGCGCACTTATTTGAATCGTAACACATAGAAAATACCTTTCAATTACACATGAGATCTTCTAACACACACACACACAAGGTTCATACCACATGAGAATACTCTGCAGTAGATAACCCACCTGCTTCGCCTCACTTTAGTATTTCAGCACACCTCCCACCGATATACACATAATACATCCAATTTAGTCTTCCTGAGTCTGAACTCATATCGCCGCATGTATTGCACTTAACTTCCAACTAAGAGATACGACAATATTCTTCACGCGCCCATAACTTGGGGCTACACAACAGATCACAATAGGAAATGAATCGCTTGACAGTTCATCTATTATCCCATAGACTTCTTTGTCACTACCAAGATCACATAGATATACCTCACAGCTCTAACTTACTCATCATGTGGATATCCGACCGCCATCCTAGTTAATAAGGACATTACCGAACACATAAGTTCATAGTACCAGCTCGCAAAATCAGCACCTCGGTGTACAAGCCATAGGTGAAGATTCAGCCTCAAGTCCTTCAGACTGGCCTAACATAAACTCACGGAGATTTCATCACGCCCCTCGATCGGGGAATCACCAGCCATCAAGGAAATTATATTACTGAGCGCTCGAGTGCGCATACAGACGTGTGGAAGAAATTTCAAGAGTTATATCACAAGCTGAATCAAATACGCACGATAAGAATTCCAAGAATGTGAAGTGTTTCCTAAAGGTTTTATAGCCTCCCGAGGATAGATACGGACGTCTACGTACCGATCCGCGAGAGCCTACTAAACCGGCTCATGACTTGCGAGGCTTAGTAACCTAGGCTCTGATACCAACTTGTCACGACCCCAATCCCAATCATGATTGCGCCCAACACAACTGCTAGGCAAGCCCGACTATTTACACTCGCATCCCGAGCATGAAGCTCAAATCAATTACCTGAATATTATTATCAACAATAAAGCTAAATGCTTAACTGATAGATAGAAGCTAAACTGAACAATCTTCCAAAGATCTAGGGTCACGAGTCTAAAGCCTCTAAACAAAACTGTATAACAATATTTGAATGAAATACTCAAGTCTGAACAATGTATATATAAAGAAAAACTGGAATAAGAAGAGAAGCCAGGTCCTATGAACGTCAAACAGCTACCTCAACAACTCTAATACTCCGAAAATGAGACTGATTAGCTAATCCCCGGTAAACCGGAATCTACACACAAAGGTGCATGGAGTAGGGGTGAGTACTAAGTACTTAGTGAGTAAAAAGTATATAAAATAGCTAAAAGCGGGAAATCCACAAAATACCACAGAGTAAAACTAAAACTAACAGTTCGATACCTACCACGAACTAACAACAACACCAAATCACAAATATCACAGGTAATTTACAAACAATGAATGCAATGCAATGTACATGACTGCTATGGCGCGTAGCCCAATCCGTTTAACGTCGACGGCGCTCACTAGGGGTGTGTACAAACTCCGGAGGGGCTCCTTCAGTCCAAGTGCAATATTCATATCATCCGCTGCGGTGTGTAGCCCGATCCATTCTCAGTCCACAACATGCATATGAGTCACACAACAGTTCAATTTATTTACTTCCAGGTTCCAGTTCATTAATAATGAAAAATACTTTAATTTTATTTAATTTTCCAAGAACAGGTGACTTAGCATTTCATAATAGTGATTTCAAGCCAGGACTGAGATAAATGATTTTACAAATCATCATATCACATAGATATCTATCCCCTAGGATACTACAGGTCGGCACAAGGCCCCAAACATGGCTTATAGCTGACATATATACTTAACACGGGGTGCGTTTCAACCGCCAAAGTAATATTATTCATATTCGGGATGGACCATGTCTCAATCCCCAGTCATAACCAATCCCGCACCTGCCATGGGGTGCAAGTCATGCCCTAAATAGCGTCACAATGTGCTAAGCCGGGGTTTCAAACCCTCAGGCTACCATATACACTAACTACTCACCTCTAACCGGCTGTGAACACGTCCGCGGTGCCTTTTCCCTTTGCATTTGCCACCACGTTCATCGAATCTAGTCAAAACCACAACAATTACATAAATATGGGTCAAAGAAACATAACCCAATCAAAATTACTCGAAAAATGCAACAATTTACGAAGTTGCTAAAACCCGAGCCTCGGACCCACTTCTCGAAAAAATTTTAAAATTATACCAACGGATTCCTCATCTCGCTACAAGTCCGTACATATAAAGAACACCAAAATCGGAATCCGTTTGACCCCTCAAATTCCAACTTTACACTTTCTTAAGTTTCAAGCTCTAACCTTCATTTTTACCCTTTAAATCCTTGGCTTTTCAGTGTTTAATCTATATTTTTATATCATAACAACATAATCCAAGTCTAAGAACTCTTACCTGATGAAATCCCACGAATTCTCTCTTAAAAATTGCCTCAGAAGCTTCTTCCCGTTCCAAAATTGGAAGAAAACTCGACCTGCTCATAATAGGTATACTGTTCACGCATTGTACGGCTCCCGATGGATTCCTTGTGAAATTATAATGAATTTAGACTTTTGAATCACTCAATTTGATCTTATAATGAAGGAAATATGTAGGTTTTAAGATTTGCAAATAGTGCAGGTTTTTAATACGTCGTCAGGGGCAATTTCGTCATTAACCTGAAAATCTGGGCAACCTTAGTAAAATGGTCATAAAATCCTCATACTATGTCCAAATGCGATGATTCTTTTTGATGCGGGTCCATAATTACGATACGGGTCTAATTCTTTATTCAAAATAGTTATCAGAGCTCATTTGTTCAATATGGTACTCATATATGTCCAAAGATACGACGTTGAAACATCAAATAAGAGCGTGATCACAACCCGAAACACACCCGAGGTCCGCAGGACCTCAACCAAAGGAACCAACATATCCCAAAATATCATCCAAACTTTTTCCAATCATCAAAACACACCTAACAACACTTAAATTATCAATTCACATTGGATTCAGGCCTAAGTTCTTTAAAAACTTCCGAAACACGCATTCCATCAAAAACCCAACCAAACGACGTCCGAATGACCTGAAACTTTGCACACACATTAAAAATAACATATCAAAGCTACCAAACTCTCAGAATTCCATTCCAATCCTCGGATGAAAGTCTCGCCTATCAATTGGAATTCGCCAAAATTCAACCTTAGCAAATTTAAGCCTAATTCTGTACCGGACCTCCAAATTCAATTTCGATTGTGCTCCTAAGTCATAAATCATCCCCCGAAACTAGTCAAATCATCAGAAATCCATTCCGACCTTTCTAACTCATCGGTCAATATCTGGTTGAATTTTCCAAACTAACCTTCCCATAAAGAGGTTTATTGCCTCATTTTTAACCGGATTCTATCCAATTTACTTCCAAATCTTCAAAAACATATAAATGAACATATGAAAGTATAAAATGGGGCGGTAACTCCCATAGCGACGGGTCGGGTCGTTACACAAAGTGACAATCGAGGATCTCGACTTGGTCCAACTAGACAGCACCGATAGTTCAAAAAGAGCCTACATCGGGCACAACCTCTCCGACCCAGGTAAATACAATGAATTCTTAACTAACCATGCAGATTTATTTGCCTTCTCTCATTTAGATATGTCGGGGATCCAAAAAGACATCACCACTCACAAGCTGAATGTCGACCCACTTTATCCACTCATACGGCAGATATGGAGGAAATTCAATACTGCAATCAACGAGGCATCCAGTGAAGAGGTAGATAAACTACTAGCCAACGGTTCCATCAGAGAATCAAAACACCCCCAATGGGTTGCCAACGTGGTCATCGTTAAAAAGAAAATGGTAAATGGAGAATGTGCATGGACTTCACCAACCTAAACAAGCATGCCCAAAGGACACCTTCCATTGCCCCATATATAGATGCAACAGCAGCGCACGAACTACTAAGTTTCTTCGATGCCTACTCTGGCTATAACCAAATCCTAATGGCCAAAGAGGACAAAGAAAAGACAACTTTCATCACCACCCATCAAGGGACGTACTGCTATAAAGTAATGCTCTTCGGGCTCAAAAATGCAGGTGCAACATACCAGAGGTTGGTCACTAAGATGTTTAAATATCAGCTCTGTAAGGCAATGGAGGTCTACATCGATGACATGCTAGTAAAGTTGGCAAAGAAGGAGGATCATATCGACCATTTAAAGCAAGCCTTCAATATACTGAGGCAGTATGGGATGAAATTGAGCCCATAAAAATGCGCCTTAGACGTGGCCTCGGGGAAATTTTTGGGCTTTCTCGTATCACAACGAGGTATCAAAGTCAACATGGACTAGATTAAGGCCATAGACACAATACCCGAGATTCTAAATAGCAAGAAGCAGGTACAGAAACTAATGGGGAGAATATCCATTTTATCAAGATTCATCTCACAGTCCTCAGACATATGCCACATATTCTTTAGTGTGCTGAGGAAAGATCGTGGGCTGCAATGGAATGAGGAATGCAGCGAGGCACTAAGGAAATTGAAGTCATATCTATCTTTGCCACCACTACTCATCAAAGCAGATCCAGGCGAGTGCCTACTCATGTACCTGGCGGCATCCGAAGTCATTGTCAGCGATGTCTTGGTCCGCAAAAACAAAGGTATGCAATCCTTTTTTTATAATATCAGCAAAACTTTAATAGATGCCGAGACGAGGTACCCGCACCTCATAAAATTGGCTTTGGAATTAGTCGTAGCTTCATGAAAGCTCAGACGTTATTTTCAATGCCATCCCATAAAGGTAATAACAACCTTCCCCGTGAGGGGCATCCTACATAAACCCGAGCTCTCGGGCAGTCCCGCCAAATGGGCCATAGAACTTAACAAGCATGACATAACCTACCACCCAAGAACTGCCATCAAGTCGTAGGTGCTCGCCGACTTCGTTGTCGACTTTAGTACAGGGATATTTCCAGAAGTGGAACAAGAGGTCATATGTGCCTCTGCTCACACCGACCTCTGGACCCTCTACAATGACGGTGTTGCAAACACCTCAGGATCGAGAGTGGGACTCATCCTCGAAGTGACTATGGGTGAAGTAATTCTCCAGTCCATACGATGCACCAAGATGACTAACAACGAGGCCGAGTATGAGGCTATGGTTGCAGGCATGAAACTAGCCTTCAAATACGGAGCCCGTCGACTCATCGTCCACTACAACTCTCAAATCATCGTAAATCAAGTTACCGGGACTTACCAAATCAAAGAGCAAAGGATGCAAAAATATTAGTTAGAAATCCATAAGCTGATGATTAAGTTCGACAAATGTTGCTTCGAGCAAATTCCCAGGGCACAAAACGTCGAGGCAGATAGCCTAGCCAAACTAGTTGCAACCACCAAAAATATCAACAAAGAAAATGTAGTCACTCTCCTCCATTCGGCCATTGACCGCATTGAGGTATTCTTTTTAAACTTGACTTAGGACTGGCACAACCAGTTTGTATCCTACCTGCATGACGGAACTCCCACGCGACAAAAAAGAAGCCAAGAAACTATGTGTGCAAGATGCTCGGTATAGCCTGATAAATGACGACCTCTACAAGAGAACGTTCGGTGGTCCCCTTGCTAAGTGCCTCGGGCCACATCAAACGAGGAAAGTATTAGAAGAGGTGCATAAAGGCCATTGTGGTGCCCAAGGAACCGCACTCTTGTCTGATGCATCATCCGCACCGGTTATTATCGGCCTACCGTGAAGAAAGAGGCAGCAGATTATGTCCAAAGATGCGAGTAGTGCCAAAAGTACGCCCCCCATGATACACCAGGCAGGGGAACTTCTCCATTCAGTCACCTCGCCCTGGGCCTTCATAAAGTGGGGGGTGGATATAATCCGGCCCCTGCCGGGAGGACGAGGAAAGGTGCGCTTTTTGTTAGTTTTAACTGACTATTTTTCTTAATGGGTGGAAGCAGGTGCATACGCATAAATATGCAAGCAAGATTTCATCGCCTTTATATAGAAAAATATCATATTCCATTTCGGCATCCCCAAAGAAATCAGTTGTGACATGGGCCCTAGTTCATCGGTAGAAAAACAACTGAATTCTTCGAGAAATGGCGTATCAAGCAGATACTCTCCACTCCGTATCATCCCCTGCTAACGGCCAAGCCGAGTCTTCCAACAAAATAATATTAAACATACTGAAAAAGAAGCTCGAAGAAGCCAAAGGGATATGGCACGAATTACTACCCGAAGTATAATGGTCATACCGGACTACACCCAAGTCCAGTATGGGAGAAACACCGTACTCACTGGTCTACGGGACCGATGTAGTCATACCCGTCGAGATCGGAGAACCAAGAATGAGATACTACCATACTAGCAGAGCAGACAACGATAAAAGCAGGTTACAAGACCTAGATGAAGCCGAAGAACGAAGAGACATGGGCCATATAAGTATGATGACCCAAAAATAGCAGGCAGAAAGATAATACAACAAGAAAGCCAAAGTAAGACCGCTCAAAGTGATTTTGCAATGACTCGAAAAACTCTGGAGCCGAAACGGGAGAGTCTTTACTAAAATCACTTCGAGATAAGGTACGTTGTCGCAACAGCGCTTCCACAGTAAGATGACTAGTCATCTTCCTCCTCCGCCCTTCCACCATCGGAAGGTGGAAGGATATTCAATGGAGCAGCCGCCGGGATCCTCTCATCAATTCGGCAAGGTTTAGGCATGATCTCGATGAAGAAAAGGTTACGCACAACATAACAAAGGAAAGGAATATTTTTTATCAGGAATATATACACAAGAATATGTAAGTATACACTAAAAGGTTGGAATGTTTTTTCAAATGATCAAAGTTTAAATCAGGTTAAACCCTCCTCTTATTTATAGGGTTGAGATGCGCCAGAATCGAAGAGGCAAAATTCAAACCAACGCGGGTAACCAAGCACCATAGCTGTTGATTTCCTGCCTCAAGAATATGCGTAATGATGACGACTATAGACGCTGACATCACATTGGGAAAGGTGTTACATTTTGATAATCCGACAGTCATGATGACTATCTCATACTTGTCGCGTCACGGTCCTTTGATAAGGTCATACTCTCCCAAAATGAAGGTATCGATTCCGCCCATCGAGAATGCATCTCACTGTGACCCTGAAGAGCGGAGGGACTAACTATATGGTGTCGAATTTGATTGTTCACGCCCCTAAGCCAACACGACCGTCCGTACATATGTGAGTCTGGTTAAAAGAAAAACTTGGGGATAACACGAGGTACGACCTCATGACCACGCCGGCCCCTCTACAATGTGTACTTTATTTTTTGTTTCTTAAATATTTAATAAAGACCTTTTGCTTTATAAAGGGGGATCTGAGCTGTGTAAAGGCCAATTCATTATTGATAATACAAGATCTCTCCGGCATTACCTCTCTCATCTCTCTAATATTGTCTCTCTCATCTCTCTAAGATTATCATCTTCTTCTTCCCCTCCCCCCCCCCCCCCCCCCCCTTGATTTATATTATTGCTACACGAGTCAGTTACGAAGATCATCCTAGAGTATTATCTTCGATTACGATTTACCCCTTCATCTATATTGATTGATTTTCTTAAGAAGTGTTCAATAACTTTTGAGTCAAACAAAGCCGATGATAATTATGAAAGTGCGTGATTTGCGTTGTGAAAATTGTGGAAGAATATTTAACTCCCCAATTTTAGCGCGCCTAAATAAGGAATCATACAGCAACAATTATTCCTTATTTAATGTTTTGTATATATTTTGTAGAAATACTATTAACATGAAGTGTAATATGCAAACTATGAACGTATTTAATAATATAGTTTCCTGGTGTAGGAACGAAAATTTTCAATTTATTATTACCTCACATTCGCCAGAGATGTGTCTGGATGGAACTTCTAAATGCATTTTTAAAGTTCGCTTGAATAATCTTTTATAAAGCAGTTAAGTTAAGGAACTTATTAATTTGTTGCAACTTTTTCTTTTAATATTATCCGTTTGAGGAATGTTTGTGCAATCATGTAATGATCATCTCCTTTCTTCTAATTCCTTATAATATTATCCGTTTGAGGAAACATTCAAATGATTATCTAAGTTAACTAGCATACCTGTTTATCTTTATTTTTTTCTTCGCATTTTGCATTTAAACTAACATCTCTAAATGCAATTAAGCAACTATTTTCCTCTTTGAGGGTGTGAGTGTTTCAAACTTTTACCATCAATAATAACTGTTTAATTGTTAGTAATTTTAATTAGGGGCGTACAAAGAAAACAGACAAACTGCACCATCCCCATTAATTCGAATCAAACCGGAAAAAAAAATTTGACTATAGTTTGGTTTGATTTGGTTTGATGTTGGAAAAAAAAATTCGACTATATTGGTTTGGTTTGGTTTTAACTAAAGAAAGTCAATCCGACATCAAACCAATCCGACATTACATATATAAAATTTTAGATATATTTAATATATAAATATACTTAGTGTGATGTAATTTATAAATATTTGTTAAACTATTTCATAATTTTATCTTTTAAGATATTATTATTTCAAGGTCGGATTTAGAACTTTTGAATATTCCAATAAGTTTTATACTCATTAATATTAGTAACTTAAATAATGCTAACAAAAGTCCAAACCAAAACCAAATCAATACTAGCTAATAAAAAATATTCAATTCACTACTAGGAACGACAATGTATTGAATATCTATTTTTTTTTTCCGCAATGATTTAGATAAAAGTGCATAACCTATTTTTACTTTTTCTTTAGCATTTAGTCATGTAGTTAATAATCCCTTATTAGCCTACTTATTTTAGCATGAATTAGTACTTTTAGATTATATTTATTTTTATTATAGATTTTTAATTAACAAAATTTATATTACAAAATTTTATTGTCTTTATTGTTGAATATTTTAGGATAATCCATGACACATCTCATATTTTTTACTAATTTCTAGAAAAATATCTTATATTGTTGTATCTTGCTAGGATTAAAGAAATATTTTTGGCACACATTATATGTTTTGTGCTACGAAGATTTTACCGGGAAAAATCACCCGAAAAACGAGATTGAAATACCTGAGTTTTATTGATTTTGTTTGGTCTTTAAATTTAATAAGCCGACAAAATTGATTTGGTTTGGTAATTACAAAAACAGAACCAACCCGATCTATATACGCCCCTAATTTTAATATCTCATGTTTGTCTTTATTTGGTTCCTCTAAAATTCCAAATAGTAACACATTCCGAAAAGTAAAATGTTAAATCTTAAAAGAATAGTGATAATGATTGATTCAAGTGATAATGACAAGACCGTATTTTCCTGTATGTTATTTTACTATTAATTTGTTGCTATATAATTTTGAATGTAAAGTATATATCGTTGTAGTTTTGATAAGACTGATACTTTTTTCTTCATATTGTAGACGTTGTCGATTTAATATCGAGTATATATATATATACTATATTAGCGAAATATTATTCACCTTTTTGCCTTCTAAAATATAATTTTACATCGGATAATCTTGTCATTTAGCGCTTCTCCAAATTAGGACATTAAAGTCAAATAAAATTGAGTTACTTTTCCTTATTTACATGAGGTTAAGGCTTTTAAAATCAATTAATAAAAGATTTTCTTATTCTAACAAAAAGGGAAATAGAAAACTTAAAAAACTTGCCTAACGTTAGTTAGATAAACATGAAAACTTGAACAATTCTAATTTATTGTAACATAAATAACGAAAAAGTAAATATAGTTTCTCTAATTAACTATAAAATTATAACCATCTATGAAGATTAAAGTGGCCGATCCCGATCTCTTATTTAGTCCTAAACATGTACATGTTTTAGTATTGTTATTGGCAACGAGAAGATGTTGCTTTACCGATATTTATATATAGTATAGGTGTTTAAAATTAAATATGATTTTGAGCATTCATTACTTTGATTAAACAACTGTTATTCTTCTTTAATTTTGTCATATTTCTTAATTATATATTCATGGAAATTGAACTATATGTTATTCTATAGATTACTATTAGTGTTTGTCTTTTATTTTGTACATATTTCTTCAAGGCTAATAAGCGATGGTTCTTGCTATGAAAGAATGTCCAATCAAGTGCCATAAAATTGTTACAAAAAACTAGAAAAAATTTGGAAAATTGTTACTTGCATGTTTTTTTTTTTGTAAAAGTCTGGGCCAGGTTTGTTAGATCAATATGTTTTTATATTAATTTTCTTAATAATTTATTATAGTTGGCTTCGACCAAACCAAAAGTCAGTTGGCAAAAGATTAAATTGTCATTACAATTAGTTTTCTTTGCATTTTTTATTTGTTTTACAGTAATTTGTTTAGGTTTTTCTTATTTAATTTTATAATTGTCTAGGTTTAGTTTAGAATGAATACCAAAGTCATTGAGGAGTTCAAACTTTATGATCATTATTAAAAAATTCATTGACTTTAATTTGTTGGAATTGAAATAACTATATTATACTTACAGAGCAAACTTTAAATAACAATAAATCATATGATAAAAGAAATATATATATAAAAAGAGATACAATAATACGATTTGGTCACCTGACTTATATATGAGCAATTCTCTAGGAAAATAGTACACATATTTTTCTTTTAAAAAAAAAAGTAACAAGATAATTGTGGCAAATATTTGCCCATACTTCAAAGGAAAATTAAAACTCCAATATAATAAATTAGGTCAGAAGCAACAACGTAACATATCATTTTTTATATAATAAAATAGGTATAGTTTTAATTACTACTATATAACTAACTCATTTCCTATGTGAATTTAGAAATCATTCAATTACTTTGAATTAATCTTGTCTTAACGTAAAAGTGTTTATTTTTTATTCAAAAATTATTGAATATATCTCAACATCAATTGTTATTTCACAAAATTTATTCTTATTCCATATTTTGTACGACTTTTTAATAATAGACGTAAAATACACGTGCATCTCACGTACATTGAAACTTATATAGTAGTAGTAGTAGTATTGAAGTAAGTGTTAAATATATAGTAGTATTGAAGTAAGCAAGTATATTTTATCTATTGTACTTGACAAAATTTAAGCAAGTATTAAATTTTTTATTGGGGCGAACAAATTTACTAATTTCTATTCTAATAAAGGGGCAGTGTTTGTTGTTGCGAACTCCAAATTTTTAAACAAACCAGTGCCACTGCTGACACAGGGAAAGACCTTTCAAAATCTAATTCTTTATGATGAGATGGCTGAGAAACAAACTACCTGCATATATGAAGCTATTAGAAGATCTGACCATCTATCTATTCTTGTTGCATATCACCTAAATCTGAGACCAATTATCACTTTTTTTTTCTAGAAAGTGAAAGAGTTAAAGCAGCCTGATCCTTCTTTGTTTAGTGCTAGGGTATTACTGCTCATGAAACGGTGGCTCCTTAAACCTAAGAATGAAGTACATGCATTTATTTCGCAATTAATTCCCAACATCATCTGAAATTTGGAAAAGAAGGTCTGCTCAAAGATATGAATGTGTATTTCAAGGCTCAAATACCGTATCAAAATTATGCTCACTCAAGTAAGTATTCTAATGAAATATTCAACATCATCCCTGTGAAATGGTTGAAACCACCTGATGGACAAGTTAAGCTCAATACAGATGGGTGCAGCTAGAGATGACAATGGGCGGGTGCAGGGGGCGGGTTTATCCTTAACCCGCATAATGATTAACCAGCCCCGCCTCGCCCCGCATAGGAATATTTTCTGCTTTCAAACCGCCTCGCGCCCGCATAAATCCGCCCCGCCCCGCCCCGCACCGCAAAGTAAAAAAAATTCATTTTTCATTTTTTACAAGTAGTTTCTCTTTTAAAAAAAAACCTAAAAAAATTAATGATAACCTATGACCTTCTTTTCTAGGTAGTTTCAGCTATGTCCATAATGTTTTCAATATTTTATGAAATTTTCAATTGAATTTTTTTAATATTTTATAAAATTTCAATTGTATTATTTTATGGATCTATTAACATTATCAATAATGATCAGTTTGGTACATGTATCATGTATGATATATTTAAGTTAATTATTAGTACATACAAGAAAAAATCAAATTATTGAGAAACATGAATCAATCCTTAAAATAATTCATCTTTTACAAGGTGATATACACATACGTCATACGCAGAATGAGATGGTTAGGGAAGATCTACTTTAGGGTTAATTACAAATATTTTTTAAGTTATATACTTATATGTTCATTTTCATATTAAACCGTTAAATAAAACATAAGAAATCTTTGGATTATTTTTATTCAAATTGTAATTAATTATTGAACATCAATTACGGTATGTCTTCTATTAATCCTGTTAGAAAATATTTTTTAGCATAGTAATTTGATTAGTAAGTTAATTATAATAATCAATTTTAAATATATCTTCTTAAAACTAGTATGCAATATTTCTACCGGATAGGCGCACCAATATTTTAATGCTCCAAAAATTGATAATATCCTAATATATTGATAAATTATAACTAGAATATATGATATTACCCACACATCTAAGCTTAAAAGAGCAAGAAAAGAGGAGATTAATGAATACAAAATTTAAAATTAAAATGAAGATATAAAGATAAGCAAGGGAAAGTTTATAAAACAGATTCTAATTAAGAAAGAAGATTGCAAAATGCACGAAAAGATTAAATCTTCTTTGACGAAAAGTAGCAAATGTGCGATGCAAGTATTACACAAATGTGTAACCCGCAACCGCAATTAAATTTAAAAAATAATTCTTGAACCCGCCCTGCCCCGCACCCGCCCCGTTTGCCATTCCTAGGTGCAGCTTAAGCCACCCTTAGCCGCCATGTTATTCGAAATAGCATGGTGCATGAGAAAAGGCTACAAAAATATTACTCCATTCATTTTAGTTTATATTAACCTATTTTTTTAATGAAAAGCTTTTATAGCCACAATTGACATCTTTGCCTTATGCCTAAGTAGAAAAGCTTTCTAGTATTCACTTGTTTTAAATTCCAAATACTTTACGTGGCAAGCAATTTTATTGACGATTTTCTTTAATATGTCATTGCTTTGAATTTAACACTAATACGTTATCAGTTGTCACCTAAGGATGTCCCGGCAGTGATGTCAAAAGCCAAATTGTACTTCCAATATTTTCATGGTCAAGGGCATTCAGCGCAATTGGAGGGAGGACAGGACTGATAAATTGAGAAAAATACTTTTTCAACGATTCCTACATTGCTGATGCACAGGATCTTTCTTGTGCTAGCAGTGCTTACTAGATGCATCTCATGCAGAATGTACTCGGTAGCCAATCTGAAAATAATAAAGAACAAGAGCAAATTATAATAAAAAATTACTTGTACAACAGACTCATATTCACAAGGGAACAGATAACATAAAGATTGAAGTTTCGCTAATACTAGAGAGCCTGCCTTAGACAACTAAACAGTGACCCAAAAAAAAAGGAGAATAACCTAAACTAATATACATACGACCTTGTTGCTAATTCCCTCGATCTGTTGAACTATAATGAGGAAGAACTAAAGACTCAGAGACCCGACTCAACTAGCTAAGTTTACAGTGTCCCAACTGGATCAAACAATATAACCAGTTAGCAGCACAGGCTACACGCCTACGGACGAAGGATGCTCATAAAGACCATTTTGTTGAGAAACATGAACACGGCAAGGTTCAGAAGGCAAGTGGCGATTCCAATGAGTAGTTAATCCGATCACTAGCTTCCTCCAATAGTAATGTCATCTACTTTATCAAATTCATTTATCTGCGTCGTACTGAGCTAGAGTGATGGTGAACTTTGCTGTCATTCTGTATCCCTTCCACATAAATTGGCAGTCGAATGATCTCATAGATCTCATTCAACAACACTTCTTCAGTGATGTTGTCAGTAATACTTCTCAAAACCTGAATTTTGTTGTACAGGGACAGAAATTAGTCTACTAGGTTGCTAACTATCTAATGTATATGACAAAATATGGAAAAGTTTATATTAAAGCACAAGTCTACGTATGAAAAAATCAACCCGTGAACTTAGTATTTGCCAATAAAGTACCTTCCTGTACGTGTTGTAATCATTTGGAGTTCCTTTATCAATTCGGGTCCTCATCCACACCCATTCTTGGTTATTGGAATCCCAAGAACACTCTATTATTTTATCCGAGTAGTCTGACGGGTCAGAACTCTCTGTAACCATGAAAGAAACCAATTTCAGGACATGCACCAGCATATAAACACCAATGCAGGAAAAGCCCAAAAGAATATTAAAAGAAGAACAAGAGTTCACGGGATACAAAATAAAGTGCAGGAGAACTGTTCAGATGTGTGTCTACAAGGACAGCAGATTATGCATTTCGCTGGATGTTTATATCATCACTCAGTAACTCCAAGCAACGAGAACCAACTATTGGAAAGACCATTTTAAAGAGCAAGAGAAGAAACAAAGCTGTTGAATTCCTGTCAAAAGCCTGAGAGGTGCACATCCTATTCTGACAAGCATGACCTTGTTAATTTCACATAAAGACTAACGTGACAGCTTAAATGTGGATTAACTGGTTCACAGTCATGTAGCAAGGAATTCCCATATCTGTGCTTCCATGTACTTTTCCTGAAAATGTAAACAGATCTTCTACTGGCACTTGATCCATTGAGAACCTTACAGTAAATTCCAAATAATCCCACTAACATATCCGACCTTTTTTCAACATTAGCAACTGATTCAATTTCAAGTTGTGGATGATCCACGTTCTCATTACTAAGAATCAACTATAAAAGAACAAGAAAGTTAAAAAAAACAAGATTATGAGTCTTGAACTTAGTGGAAGGTTGGATTAGAAGAAGATCCGTTGTCAAACAGCAATGTTACCTTTAGTTTAGCCACAGCAAGAAGTACCAACAGAAATTTTTATCCACAATTTTACTACTATATAGCAACTCACAAATATCAAAAAAGGAATCTTGGCAATCGAAACAGAGCAAGTCGTGAAATAGCCTCCACTAGATCACACATTGAATGCAGGTTACTCACTCAAATAAGCAAACCATATCCGATTCCCCAGAAAACACCATCCACCTAGAAGTTTTACTAACCAATCACATCCAACCAAATCAGGTAAAATAAACAAGACAAGAAAAAAAAAACCAAACAACTTTTTTCCTCTATTTTTGGTTAAGTCAATAAAAACTAAACGAGCATGGGATGCAGATGATATTCGCCTCCTATATTCCCAACCAAACCCAGATTGAGGGAAACCTTCCGGCATGATACCACGAGAGATTAACTAAAACAACAGGGGATCTCTAACCTGGGAAAACAACTCTATTCCCTTCCATCAGTTTCTTCTTCCCTCGTTCATGTAGATAAAGTAATTCCCGACCATCGACCACCTGTTTTATCACACTAATATGAGAGAATAAAGCATGATTCGTTTAACAGCGGCAATTCCAAATAAACCGTGGAAGACAAATGACATTTGACAGGTCAAGGGGTAAGGACAAAGTAAAAATAAGAACCAAAACGACAAAGAGGAAATGGAAACAGCTCTAGTCACTAAGAGAGCAGAGAACACTACCTCAAAAAGGAAGTCAACCGAGTTCATCTCGGGGTATTTCCACTTCAACAGACCATCATGCGTGAGAGGAACATAAGGATCTAGCCAACCCTAAAAAGGATAGAAAACAGTAGCTGAGTGTCAAGAACCTAAAATGATTAGATTTGTACGATTTATGTCTCTGTTTCTGTTAGCGATAAACATGTCATCTGTCAATTAAATGAACGAGGATGTGCTAGAATCTCTAATACTTCTCTGCAACACAACATAAATGGAGAAAAAAGTTGAAAACATCTTCCAAATAGAGTTCCCCAACAAAGCAACCAGCACATACATGCCATACAACTTGGAGACATCAGATATCTGAAGTGATGTAAAAACTTAACTCCTCCGGGGAAATCCAATACAACAATGTAACAAGAGAATATTCAGTGCAAAGACTAAAGATTTGTCACTCTTTAGAACCTGAAAAATAAGACCATCTGCTTCATGTGAAAGCTCTGGAATAAGTTCTTTGAGAACTTTTCTGACAGTAGAGAGCAGCCAAAAATTCTTCCTCCTCATCTGGCAAACGTTGAGATTCCAGCAACCACATTAGCTCGAAATAATATGATAGTTGAAAAAGTGGCTTTTATGTACTATACTTCAAAGTCGACAAAACATACCCTGAAAGGCTCACATTCATATCTATAGCAAGGGTTTCCACTCTGGCATATATGTTGGCGTTCATGATTCCTTGGCCCGATCACTTCTTTGTCAATCATTCTCCAGCGTTCACAAAAGGGTTTCTGTAAGAAATACCAAAACAGAGAATGAGCAACATCAATGGAAAGATGATGTTTGCAGAAAAAGCAGGCAATCAAGCCATACAGAATGAGGTGAAGTGGGTAAAGCTTAACCAGAATGAGAAACATAATTGATTAGACATTTCAGATACATAGGTTTCTTGATCTCCAAGACATCTACTTCATTTAGGGTTAAGATCTGCGTACACACTACCCTCCCCAAATCCCACACATGGGATTATACTGAGTTGTTGTTGTTGTTGTAGTATACGAAAATAAATCACACCACACAACACACAGCTGATTAAGAGAACAAGATGATCACAAGTGCACGAAACATGCCCGTGCTTTGTTTGCTCCATGAAGTAAATAGTGACAGGATAGACAGTACAAATATGAGTACTACGTGCACATACAGTTTTACTGATAAGCATTGGACCGATGCATATCTTTCTTCCGCTCGCTCCTATTAGGGTGTTGAAGCTCTAGTTGCAGTAAACACAAAATAACTTTTTAAATTTAGCAGAAGGAGAAACTGCCGTATGACGGAGGACCCGACTAGTTTGGGATCGATTGATTGATCACCGTCTTAGGTAACCACATGGTTGAGATACACCTCAAATACCATAAAGAAACAAAAATTCACCAACTAATCAAGGCAGCAAATGCCTCATACTAGTTGGTGACACCATAGCCAGCTGGAACTCTCCCACATGATGAAGACCATGTAAACAAGTTCTAAGCATTCCCAAACCAAAAGCATATTAGCATTCATCCACTTTAAAAATTCTAATGAAGCTATACGTCCCTGCAGCTCCATTTTATAAGGGCAGTCCATTATCCATTTGAGTTTCGATGCTGAAAACAACAGATTTCTCATTAACAATAGTTTAAACAAATCAACATTACTATTATCCCATTAAAAAACTAAACACCAATTAGTAGAGATAACACGCAACTTTCAGTAAATCAAGAGGTACAATACCTCTGGGACAAAAGAAGTCTAAATCTCTTAATCTTCTAAAATTCACAAAGCATAAATGACTTCCAAAGTGCCCCCAAGACTTGCGTAACGTGTAATTTGTGGGTTAGGCATATGCCACTGGTTTGAACCCCGCCAACCAAGCCTGGTATTTAAGTGGAGATGGCTAGTGGTGCGGACGCATTAACTAACTAACATGTTGGCCCTTTGGGGTTTCTCAATTATCAAAATAAACACTAACACAACCTCAAGTAACATAAAAGAAAGTCTTACACTTCTACCACGAAACTACATTTAGGGAGAGAAAATATTTTGGAACGGACTAAAAAAGAAATAACCCATTTGTCAAGAAGAAAAGGGAAGTGGTAAAGCCAATACTGTTATAATTCCCGGTGATACAGAGAACCAAACAGCGGTGTGCAGGGAAAACCAGACATGGACGTGAGGCTTGCCTCTCAAGTCAGCCCCAAGAAAGGGAGCTTCAAGTACCTGGAGTCAATTATACAAGGGGTGGGGATATTGACAAGGATGTCACGCACCGTATAAGAGTGGGGTGGATGAAATGGAGGCTAGCATCTGGTGTCCTGCGTAATAGGAAGGTTCCTCCGGAACTTAAGAGGAAAGTTCTATAAAGCGGTGTTTAGGCCGTCCATGTTGTATGGTGCAGAGTGTTGGCCAGTCAAAAATTCTCATACCCAGAAGATGAATGTTGCAGAGATGAGTCAAAAATTCTCATACCCAGAAGATGAATGTTGCAGAGATGAGGATGTTCAGATGGACTTGGTTGGATAAGATTAGGAAGGAAGATATCCAGGTGAAAGTGGGCGTGGCTCCAATGGAAGACAAGATGCGGGAAACTAGGCTTAGATGGTTCAGACACGTGAGGAGGAGAATTTCGGATGCATCAACAAGGAGGTGGCAACGGCTGGCCTTGACGGGTATAATAAGAGGCAGAGGACGGCCTAATAAATATTAGGGGAGGTGATCATGCAGGACATGGCGCGGATGCAAATTTCCGAGGACATGGCCTTTGATAGGAAGTTGTGGAGGTCGAGCATTAGCGTTGTAGTGTTTTGTTTTACGCTGCTAGTGGCTCCAGTTGTGTTCTTAATACTGCATTAGGGTCGTAAGTTATGCTGTAGTATATTTAGTGGCCCTTTGTGTCCATAATATTCCCTTGCGTTTGTAGTATTGTGCCTTCGTTAGTGTTATTACTTTGCTCTCTATTTCTGATTATTGCATTGCTGGTGTTATCTTTCTGGATCCCTTTGTTATTAATGATACACTGTCTCTTTCCTTCTTGTGCCGAGGGTTTACCGGAACCAGCCTCTCTACTCTTCCAGAGTAGGGGTAAGGTCTGCGTACACACTACCCTCCCCAGACCCCACTTGTAGGATCTCGCTGGACTGTTGTTGCTGTACAGAGAACCAAAAACCCATGTAGGTAAAGCCAACATTAATTTTTCAAGAAGAAAAGGAAAGTGGTTTCCTGAGAAGAATCCAACCTCTACGATAGACACACCGTTGAGGGCCATCATATCATAAATTAGGTATCTCCTTTCTTGCTTCTGTGTGCCAGGCAAAGTATCAATTACCATCTCCCCATCAAGTAAAGTGAAGTGGTGGACCCTTTTGGCTACACCCTGGGAGAGAGAACGAGAATTTCATATGACAAATCATAAACAGAAAACATCAACCAGTGAGATATAAAAGGAGGAAAAAAAAAATCATAACATCCTAATAGCTGAGTGGCATACTTCATCAGTGTGTGTGCACGGAAATCTCATCTGAACCCTTCGAAAGTTGAAATGTCTATCAATTAAGAAACAACCACCCATCGTGATCAGCATCATATACCGTGTCCCATCAGCCTTCCATGTGGCATAGTAGTAGCGCTGCCTTAATAATTGCAAATTGTCCCTGCACATCATGACAAAGATTACCTTGTGATGAACTCTAATAGAAGGGTCCTTGCTTTGTGTTGGATGCTACCAAGCAATTGTTTTTCCAGAGAATATTAGCGTCCATGTCCAAACACATATGACGTTCAAATATGAAGACACATAACATTATCATCCGTGAGTAAAATTTGTATAAGATATCTAAAGAAAATACAACTACTCTAAAACACATTAGATGGACAAACTATCATGCAGAACAAAGAGAACCTCCTATTACTACCAAACAAAATGGGCAGAAAGAAGATGTACTCAAAGACCCCTATGAATTTATAGCATCAGATTCCAGGATGATGGAAAGGAATGTTAAGGCCAAAATTCTTATTTGTGGCCTTAGTCCTGATGAATACAACAGGATTTCAGCCTGCTCAAATGCTAAAGAAATTTGGGATGCTCTTCAGACGACTCATGAAGGAAGATATCAGGTGAAGAGGTCAAGAATTGAAATGCTAACGAGAAACTATGAGTTATTCTCAACGAAAGGCTCCGAGCCTATTCTGGAGATGGTTACCAGATTCACCATTATCACAAATGAATTAAAGTCACTTGGGAAAGTGTTCACTTCTGAAGAACTGATTACAAAGTTTTAAGAATTCTTCCTGCTTCATGGGAAACAAAAGTCATAGCCATTCAGGAAGCCAAGGAGTTGGATAAAAATCTTCTAGATGAGTTGATAGGAAACTTGAGAGTCAATGGTACGTATGGTTGGAACAAATTTGAGGCAAATATGGGCTTCATCCTTGGAAATGAAAGGAAAATAAGGTTCTGGGAAGATGCATGGATGGGCCACACTCCTCTTAAAGATCAATTGCCTGATATCTACAGTATTAGTATTTCTTCGTTGCACAATGGGGTAATAGCTGATTTTTATTCAACGCAAGGCTGCAATCTCTTTCCTAGAAGGAACTTAAATGATTGGGAAGTAGTAACTTTATTTCTTTTGCTTCAGCTACTAGGCACCATAGCATTGGACCACAATAAAATAGATTCTACCAGATGGAAGGGACATTCAAAGGTCTCTTTCCATTCAAAAGTTGTTACAATTTGCTGGAATCAAGTAACAACAGGGATTACTGGCCTTGGGGAAAAAAATTAGTTTAGCAATACTCCTAAGCAAG
Organism: Nicotiana noctiflora; assembly: GCA_032618575.1. NCBI lineage: Eukaryota > Viridiplantae > Streptophyta > Magnoliopsida > Solanales > Solanaceae > Nicotiana > Nicotiana noctiflora. The sequence continues at coordinate 23,753 of JASVEL010003072.1, read as the reverse complement.
TCTCTCGCTTCTCTTGGATTGTGGCTAGGGAAGCTTTTTCACTTATTCCAACCTCCAAAAGAGGGGATTTCAGCTTTGCAGTAGGTTCCCGATGTGCGAAGAACACTACAAAGATGTTGGCCACCTCTTCTGGCATGTAGAGTTACTAGACAACTGTGGAACATGCTTTTGGCAATAATTGGCATGTCGGGGACAATGCCAAAATCCATTTTGAAGCTATTGCAATGCTGTGGAACACAAGAGGGATTGCGCAGGAAATCACCAAAGACTAGGAATACCATTCCTCAAGCGATTTGGTGCTCTCTTTGGTTTGAAAGATATAGCAGAATTTTTGAAGGCAACAGGAGAAACATAAACGAAGATGTATTTGTTTGCAAGCTTTTTGGTGCAGCCTGCTTAATGTACATGATGAAGTTGGATTTCAAGATAAATAGAGGAACTGCACTTTTTGTAATGATGTCTTTTAGCATTGGCTTAGTGCAAGTATTCATAAAATCATCGATTATGTATCTAAAAAACAATTATTTATTTTTGAACTCTAGAACTCATTCAATCTTAAACATAATGGTAGCCCAATGCATGAAGCGACATGTAGGATTGCAGAAGGGTCTGAATCCCCAAGGGATGTGATCGTTTAAAATAAATGAATAAAATGTATTAAGCTATTAAAATTGAAAAAAGAGCATGACCAGTTGTTTTAATGATGCTGATTAGCAACCTTGGTGAGAGTAAACTAACATGTAGACATTCAATTTTTACCCTCCCTTTTACGCAAAAACAAAAATCATACCGGAGAACAGAAGCCCAAATTCTGTAATCCAAAGATCCTTGTGGTAACGTCATGTGGAGTCTCGAGGTCTCGGGTTGGGCGGGTAGTTAAAAGTAAAATACATTTGTCCGAGGTATGGTTTCATTTGCTTAGTTGCGAATTCGATTTGCCAGATCCATGGGTTTGCTTTGTTAGCAGAATTAGTTTTGCATTCCGTTGGTTTACATTGAAGAGCACAAGATCTAGTTAATAGAAGTTTTTTTGGGGGGTGGGTGGGGGAGGACAAGAACCTATGTTGAAAGAGACTAAGCCAACAAGGGAGCTACTGCATTCCACTTGTCAAGTTAAGTTAGTGTCACACAAATTTTGTTGGTTGTGTGAGTCTCAAAATAAAAATCTCTACAGGTAACGGAATTCACACTTACAAATACAATCTTCAGCTTGATATGCCAACTGGAAATCTTTAAGTATTAGGTACACCTCCTAAACTAAAAATCTACTTGAAGAGACATAATGTTTGAGCATATACCATACTGGTCAGAAATATATGGCTATTGCTCGCATCCACATGATGAAAGAGGTCCGAAATGTTACTACTACTATCCAAATGTTAAAGACAATCAACATGCTACATCACACAGCAAGGTTTCTATCATCATTTCAGCACCATCCAGGAAATGTAGATAAAAGTCATGTATCATGAATGGAATTTTATGTACAATATTCTCTTTTTTTAATAATAATTACTTTTTTGTAGTTCCTACTTCCTATTCAGATTTAGGCGGACCAAAGTGTGAGGATTTACTTGTTCTTTACAATCAATGGGTGAACAGAGGCTTCTTGTATGCATGGCTAAACACAAAATGCTAGACTAAGGTGACACATGACTATTACAGCAAAAACATATAACAACATTACAGATTCCTGAATAATGACTCAAATCAAACCTGTTAAGAGAGACTGGATGTGAGCCAGGAAAATGTGTGCCTCTGCCCTGAAAGACAAATACAAAAGGACTTAAGAGTTAGAATAGAAAAGAACAGAGATCACTATTTTGCAGAAATCACAACTGCACAACAGAAAGTGAGTCCATTGCAAGACCAAAAAACATAGAACGCGCATAAACAGAAGAAATCATTGTATACAGATTCCATCCAACTATCAAAGAAAGACACCAAATGAACCGACCACAAAATTCATACCCTTGGGGTCATTTTCAGTGCTTGATAACAGAACTGTCGCAAATCACCTTGCTGATCTTGTGGGACTGCATCACCCAGGATGTCGTCATTTGACAATGATATTTGTGTTTCGCGATTATCCTGCAAAGGCAGAAAATGAGTTACAAGGAAATTCTAAAAGCTCTGTAAGCATAAACCTTACTGCAAGCCCAAAGTATAGATCCAAAACTCCAACATGTTGGTACAGAGATGTAACCACGAGGAGCTATAATCGTGATATCAGCATTATCATGCTGAGATCTATACTCCTAGCTTGACCAGCATCGTTTGAATATATTATTACATAAAGTTTCACTGAAAATTGTTTGTTTTAGACAAATTCAGCAAGTGCCAAGTGGAACAGCTAGCTAGTAAGATGTCAAATCAAGTTTTAAGTAATGTAAGTTTTATTATTCCATATTTTGAATCTTTGGACAGAGAAAGACTTTGCATTTAATGAAGGAGGTCATGTTTTCCGGGACAGGACAACGGAAAAGAAAAATCAGGTTTCTCAGTACGGAGAGAGTAGTAGATTAGGCCAGATCAAGAAAGAACTAGTTGTTGTTCTAAAAGAACAGCATGATTTCACATCCAGAATGCAGTGTAAATTATAATCAAGATTGATTGTATAGTTGCAGCATGCCAAAGACCTCCTCCTCCCCACTTAAACACACTCCTCGCAACCCCCCATCCTCCCTCCCTCCGCATTGCCTTTTGTCTCTCTTCTATCCCCCCCCCCCACCCCACCCACCCACAACAAAGCACCTCCTCTCCTGGCCCAGCTCACACCCTGTTCTCTAATCCAGCAGGCCCACCTCTCTTGCTCAACTCTCTAGCTCTGGCAGTCAAAGACTCAAAGTTTGCCTTTTGGGAATCTAAACTTTTAAACAGCAAAAGGTGAATCAAATTGTACACCGAAAAATATATATATAGTTGAATGTCTGCCCACACTCTTTCTTCTATGAATATAATCCTAAAATTTAACCATTCTGCAACCATTTTGGTAGGAAGCACCCAAACATTTAATTTAAGCTTAAAAGAAGAGGGCAGTGGTGATTGCATATAAACACCAAAATGTACTTTCCCCGTGAAAGATTAGACAAAAGGGAGGACTAACCTAGTTTATGTTTTAGAAGGTCAGCAAATATGATACTATTTGGATGTGCATTCTTTTAATTTCTCATCCGAAACACTTTTTACCAAGCTGAAATGCTTTTTCTAAGTTCTAAGCTATGTTTGGATCCTTCAAAATTCCGCCACATCGGTGACGGATCTTCCAAAGATGCATAACTTTTGGAGGACCCGACACACACCTAGCAGCAGTTTGGAGGATCCGAGCAACATAGAATCTAAGCAAAGTTAGATCTCTTCTACCACTTTTCAGCACCTTGTCAAGCTTTTAAGAAAACTAGATACCTTCTTGAGCAAGTCTTCTTTAATTAGAAGGACAATGAATAGGTAACACCGTAACAGCATGCTTGTTCCAAAAAAGAAAAGTTTGTTCAAAAATGAATAGGTAACAGCATGAAGGCACAAAAGCTAAAAATGCAAATAAGAAATATAGCAATATACTGAGTTCACAGGAACTATATGACAAATCCCTCTATCTGACAAGAACCAACAATCCTCATCCTCCTTCCATTTTTTCTAGTAGAAATCTTTACGTCACATTTAGGCAGTCATGTTGGACAAGAAAGAAGGAACTGGAAAGTATGAACAAAATTTTCTTAAGCATTAACTTTTGCATACTAATCTCAGACTTAATTAAATGGATAGATAAAGGGGTATCAGAGATCATTTTTCTATTATCATCCCAATGAAAGCGGGTGGAATAGAGAAAATTACATAGGAGTCAGATCCGACCTAAAACTAGTTTGAGATTGAAGCATAGTTGAGTGATTGATAGTATCAGAATTCTACGGAAAAGAAGTTATCACTCTAAGAATACCATATCAATATTTGCTGGTTCAAATTTTACGAGGCAAAAAGAAGGCATACTCAATATTAAGACCAGACATGGAAGGCATCTCAAGTTTGACGGAAGGAGACTCATATAAGGTGGCTGAAGTAGCCTTGACGAGCAATCAGGCTTAACTGCCAGATGATGCCTCTTAAGCTTCGGCAGTCATTACATCCCAAGTATTGCAAGGTCATAATTCAAGAGTCTCTCATTTACAAGTTCTGCTGGCAAAAAAACTCGGGAATGTCATAAAATTCGTGGTTTTCAAAATCAAGCTTAATATTGCACTCAAAATCGGAATTCATAGATTTCTCACCATAAAAGTATCAGAAAGGTATGGATTTCACATTCTAATTAAAACAGTCCTGGTGGAAACCGAAAACCAAACACTTCACCCATGAATAAAGTGCCAAGAATCAAGAGGAATGTTTTCTTCAGAAACACATACAGGCAACGAAATTGCAGGACCTCCATCGTCATCGATATCCGGCATAGCATCGCCATTCAAATCAAGACCAGAAGACCTTTTCCACTCAGGTGTTACAGGGCAAACAACCATTTCAGGTTTTTCCTCATGATAAAAGGCATATAAAGCATCAATATAGTCTGGCTTATAAATCCCAGGAGGGCGAGAATCAGCAAAAATTTTGATTGCCTGCATAAAATACTCTCATTATTCAGAGATGTGGTGTAATTAGAGGAAATAATTATTCAGTATAGCAAAATTCCTTACCTGAGTGACAGATATCGGCAGCGTACGCATAAGAAAATGAATGATCATGAACCCAGTACGATTAAACCCATGTGTGCAATGCACAAGAATATACTTCTTCAAATCTTTCTGACGGACAAGAAATTGTGAAACCTGATAGAATATAAATGTTAGTATCTGATTCCTTTCAGTAGCAAATAGCATTCAGTGAGGATGTGAAATAGTTACTTCTCTTCAATTAAACAGAATAATACTCGGATGACTGTGTGCTTCTCATCTATGCAGTGATTCCTAATGCTTATAAAACCTAACTAGAAGTTAACAGCACACCTTTCCTATATTCTAATAGTGTTCTTTTTTTATCTGAGACAAATTCTGACTAAATACAGTTTTCATTGCAAAGACAGTATTCCCGCAACTTATGCACTAAATACCCAAAAGACTCTTATCTCAAGGATGTTCAGGTTCCTCAAGCTTTGATTATTTTCTCTTTCCTTTTTTCCTTTTTTCCTTTTTTGGGGGATGGTTGAGACAGAAGCGTGCGAATTGGGATAACCCAGGGAGGACATGCAGGCATCAAACAATGCTCCTTTTCATATTAATAAGAGTATGTGGTGCACTAAGCTCTCGCTATGTACGGGGTCCAGGAAATGGCTGGACTCCTAGACCACATTCTGTCTACGATGTGTAGGGGCAGCATTACCTTGCATTTCTGTAAGATTTGTTTCTACGGCTTGAACACGTGACCTCCTGGTCACACAGACACGGCAATGACTCTTACAGCTTCCCTGTTTCTACGGCTTGAACACGTGACCTCCTGGTCACACTGACACGGCAATGACTCTTACAGCTTCCCTTTCAAAGCATAGAGTACGTACATCTATAATGTAACATAGACATTTAAATGACATCTACCTTACCCTTCTCAAAACAGCTCTCTTTTCTATTCTCGAAAAATTACATACCAACTACACGTGCTCTCCCCACTTGATTAACAAACAACAGATATTAATAATTTCACCAAGTATAACATGTTAAGTAATGCAAGCCAGCTCATCCCCACACAAAAATTCAAGTAAAACTGCAACTAAAAATGTATACAATTACCTCATAGACAAATAAATGGCAAGACTCATTGTCAGGTACAGCATCGCGGCCTTTGCATGGAATCTAATACACATGAAAGAGTTTGAAAATCAGAACCACCATAATTCAAGGAGAAATAATACTCCCCCACCACCTATTTGCTTCCATGACGTTATTACCATGTACCAACCTTTACATGCTTGATGCCTTCTTTCCTCCATTCTGATGATGAATAGTATCGAGTTGTATTTGTGAGATCAATCACCATACCAAGCTGAAAATTTTAACATGGAAAGAGTCAGTTGTAGCTTATGCACATGCTTTGACGTCAAGGTAACCAAAAACAACTAAGAAATCAAAAAATTGAGAAGGCATCTAGTGATTCTATCATACTAAGTGGCAATACAAAAGAGAATATAAGCCTCATGTTAGATATAAAACATCTCCAGGTCATTATACTTTATCAAAGATATAAAACATCTCTAAGACAACAACTAATAAGCAGCAGATTGTTTTCAAAAATGTAACAAGAAATGCCTCAAACAGCAATACAATTTGTCCTCATAAAACCTTCTAGGACTCGGACATTTTCAAGATAAAATCCACGCCAAGGGGATGAACAAGGACCCATATTCAGGTTAACGTGCTCACCTTTCTTCCCAAAACTTTCTGTTGGTGGAGGACTTGCCTCAACGAGTATCTTTTGCCAGGAAGAACACAGTCGTTGAAAGTTTCATCGAGAGGAACCTTTGAAGGAATAATGTGACCTATCTCCCGCCCAGATGCAGGACAGTCCAACCAACCTGCATCCGCAATCCACAAGATAAATGATGTAATATTACTAAGGGAAGTCAAGAAGGAGGAAACAGCGAGAGAAACAAGAACCTATGTCGAAATAAATAGTAACCTAAAGATACATAGATGACAAAGGAAAAAGGACTGTACAGAGGGAAGTAGGAATCAACTGTGACGTCTACAAGTCATCCACAGACACAGAGAAAGAGATAGACAGATAGTGCGATAGAGAGAGAAAGAGAGTAAGCATGCATGGCAGCTCTTATACAGCTAGCACTCTAGGAAAAACCCACTAACCTGGAGGAAGTCTGCTGTTAGGCTTCTGTGTCTTTGTCAGATATATCTCATCGTGCATTCGTGGCTGAGATGGATATGTTGGTCTATCATCTGGACGGTGTCTTTTAAGTCTTTGAATCCTTTCCTCCCGCTCCTAAAACAAATAGCATTTAGAAAGAGGGCATGGAAACTACAAAAACAAAAATCAAGTCTCCACAATATTAAGATTCACAAGAACATACCCCTATCTATGGGTACTTACTCCCCTGTCACCTATCCCTTCCCACTGCCACTGAAAGAAGCAAATCCTATTTCTTTAATTCCCAACCCACACCGCCAACGAGATTGGTGGGAGGAGGTACAGCGTGTTGGCACCAAAAAAGTTCTCATTAGATCAGTCAGATAGCTGACTTGAAGATGACCAGATTACCAACAAAATGCTGAATTTCCTGTTAATCAAAGGATAATCTACTCAACAACCTAAATGACTTCCCCCTTCCATTCTTTTTGCTGAACCCGAAACTGCTTGCTTGGCTAACCAGGGGGTAAAAAAGGAAAGCAATTACCAAAAGAATCCAAAGTAAGCTAATCCACACTCTTCATACCTAAGGCTCCATCCAAGAATCTTGAGCCAACATATAAGAGTTCAGATTAACATGTTCTGCACTTGTGAACTGATGTAGCTTCAACACCGGTATACCAGTAAGACTACAGCAGCTTCAGGTTTAAAATCAGTGTAGACAACTCAAGCTCCTGGATTGTACTAAGCTTAAGTGTGGTTTGATTTGGAGACAAGTTATGCGGGGAAAAGTAATGTTGGGATAGGTAATGCATGGATCGTTTATGTGGGGGATAGTAATGCAGGGATTGTTACGTGGTGAATAAAATTGAAAGAATTATTCTACAGTGATTAATAATAATGAAGAGATTATTGTTATACAAGAACTACTTACTTCAAGGGTACTTTTGTCTATAAAATGTCTAATCCACACATTGCTCATACAGGAATTCTTATTCCACATTCTACTCGGCATAGAATAATACATAGATTTCCGCATAAATTATGCAAGTATTACAGTGTTGTTAAAAGCGAAAAGCGTCAGAAAGGCTCCAGTTTTATCAGGGCTTTAAGGACAAAGCACAATTGAAGTGTGAGCTTCAGTTAAAAAGGCACAGCAAAGGGGGAAAAAATACACATGTAATGCAAGAAAAAAGGAACTACTTCATCCATAATGATTTCCTTAACAATTAACATATCCTTTTGTCAATTAGTTTAAATGTTTGGAACAGCTCTATCCAAGATGGAATGATGGGCAATGAGGCGCACAACTTGGTGCTTTTGCCTACATCGGGCATAGCCAAATGAGGCGAAGCGCTTACCTTGAGATTCTCCGAGCTTCAGCGCTGAAGTGCGCCTCAAATGAGCCTTTGACAATATAGAAGTATTATTTATAAGATGATACAAAATTGCAACCAACCGATGCATAAATTACGCTAAATTTAATGAGGAGATTAATTCACCTCATTCAAGAAACCAAAGAAGGTACTGGCTGTGCCAGTGTTGTAAAAAGCGTGTGCTTCTCGCTTAAAGCGTCGAAGCGAGGCGACGCGAGGCTAGTTCGCTTTACCTTGTTAAGCGAGAAGCGCAGCGATGCAAAAAAGCGCGTTTAAGCGAGGTTAAGCATCTGTTAGGGTTTTTTTTTTTAAATTGGCAAAAACTTACGCAAACAAACACTTCTCCTCTAAGCGACTGCTGAACCAAGGACTGCTTCAATGCTTCTTCTCTGTAAGTTTCCTCTTTTCTCTTTTCTCTTTTTCTCTCTTCTTCTCTTCCTCTGATTTTCTCCTTTTTCTCTTTTTTTTCTGTTTTTTTCACTTTTTATTGCTCTGTTCTTGTGCGGTTGTGCCCTAATTTATGCTTTGTTTTTCTCTTCTTCTTTCTATTTTTTTCACTTTTTATTGCTCTGTTTTTGTGCCCTAATTTTGCTCTATTTTTCTGGTTTGTATTTCTATGTTCTCACTGTTCTGGTTCGAAAAAAATTAATTGTTCTGTTCTATTTTTTTTTTTTTTTTGTGGTTGTTGATTGTAGTAAATTCAATCTTATTCAATGGCATCAAGCCAAAAAAGAGATCCAGCTTGGGCCTATGAAGTTGCAGTTGGCAGTACTAACACAAAAGTGCAATGTATCTTTTGTCAAAAAATTTATAACGGTGGAATACATCAAACAAAAGACATCTAAATGGTGGTTTTAGAGATGTCAAAGAATGTTCAAGTGTTCCAAATTCTGTTAAGCAAGAGATTAGAGACTATGTTGAGAAAAAAAAAAGAGTTAAAAAATCCAATGAGCCATGGAGCATCTATGACTAATCTTCTTGAGGAAGATAGTCAAATGAATGAGGATGATCTTGAAGTCAGTGATATATCAATGAGGCCACCTCCCTCAAAAGTTTAAAGAAAGAATTCAACAAGTGGAAGTGGATCATCTACCGCCGGTAGCAAGGTGAAAGGTCCTCTTAATCTTTTTTTCTCGCAAAAAATAAATGAAAAGAGAAAGGGTGAAGGTATTAACTTAGATTCTTGTAGGAAGAGTTTAAGGGAGCGTGTTGTAGATGCTTTTGCCAAGTGGATTATGATGTAGGGCTCCATTTTAATTGTGTTAATTACACCGATAGTTTTGGTGAATTCATTGAGGTTATAGGCCAATATGGCCCAGGAATGACGCCCCCAACCTATCACGAAGTAAGAGGTCCTTGTCTAAAAAAGGAGGTGGAGAAAACAAACAAGTCTGTCAAGGAGCATAAGGTGCAATGGAAAACTTATGGTTGTTCCATTGTGATGGATAAATGGTCAGCAAAAAATAAAAAAATGGTCATTAATGTTTTGGTGAATTCTCCGAGAGGTAGTGTGTTTCTTGAATCTTATGATGCAAGTGACTCTTCAACCGATTCCACTAAAATGTTCAACTTGTTGAGAAGACAATATTGAAAGTTGGACCGAAAAATGTGGTTCAAGTTGTTACTTGTAACGCAAGTGAGAATAAAAAAGCAGGTACCATGTTGAAAGGAGTTTTCCCGAATATTTGTTGGACTCCGTGTGTTGCACATTGTATCAACTTGATGTTTGGTGACATTTTCAAGTTAGTCCCATATTCTAGAGGTGAACAAGTGGTTCTTATTTTGTATTTTAACCTTCATGTTCATTGCTTATTAAGTATGAAATTTGACTATGAAATTTTTGCTAAGGCGGTCAAGATACACTCTTACATTAGTCAAAGGGCGTAGTTGTTGAACATGATCAGGAGATACACAAAACAAAGAAATTTGGTGAAACCGCCTAAAACAAGATTCGCAACCGCTATCATGACTTTGCATAGCTTTTACCTGCAAAAGAAAAATTTGCGAACCTTGTTCATGTCAACCGAATGGAGTGAGAGTATCCATGCAAAGGAAGCTCTTGGGAAAGAAGTTGCGAGATTTATTGTTGGTCCATATTTGTGGAATTACACTGTTCAAGCACTTAAAGTTAGTAGCCTTTGGTTACTGTACTTCGTTTGGTGGATGGAGAGAAAAAACCACCAATAGGATACATTTATGAAGCCATGGATAGGGCTAAAGAAGCTGTTGAGAAGGCATTTGAGCATGATCGGAGGAATATGAGAGAGTGTTTGAAATCATTGATAAAAGGTGGACAGATCAGTTTAATCAACCTTTACATGCAGCAGAGTATATTTTGAACCCCGGACCCTTTTATACAAATAACAAGAAGAAGACTTTAGATATAGAAGTGTAGAAGGGGTATCATGCATGTGTTACGAAGTTGGTGCCAGATGAAACGATGCAAGACAAACTAGGGGAATAGCTTGGTGTGTATATGCAAGCCGATGGAATACTTGGGATCACCTTCGGCCATTAGCTGCAGAACCAAATTGGCACCAGGTGAGCAAGTCTTTTCAATTGTTTTACTCTTTAGAGCTGTGAGAAGATACCTGGTTGTCCCAATCGTTTTATGTAATAAACGGTTGGGACAACCGTTTATGTAATAAATCTGGTGAATCAGTAACATGACAAGTTGTTGAAGGAAGACAAGATGTGAGTCCATGAGATTTTGCGAGGATAAGGTAATAAAGTCCATTTGATTCACGTCCGGTATCAATGATCCGCCCTGTACTACGTTTCGGTATAAAAACATGGTCATCAAGAAATAAAACGGCACATTTAAGTGATTTGGCTAGGTGACTAAACAGCTAGGGACATAAAGAACTAAATCTAAAGGTAAGGAAGGAATTGGGCTTAATTGACCTATTGCAGTTGCCATGGTTTGAGACCCATTGGCCATTGTGACTTTTGGAAGAGATTGAGAATACGAAATAGTGAAAAGAGATTTGTTACCAGAAATATGATCCGATGCACCAGAATCAATGACCCAAGACTAAGAGGATGAAGATTGAGAGACACAAGTCACGCTATTACCTGTCTGAACAACGGAGAAGATGTCTGCTTACCTGCTTTGTACCGAAGAAATTCTAAATAATCCACTAAAGAAACCATACGACTATTTGAAGCAACGGTTCCCATGTCGCTACAATTAATAGTAGTAAGGTTAACTTGAAATAGTGAAAATTAGTAACTCTTTTGGGAAAACTGAAGAAATTACTGAGAAAACACTATTTACAGCAGGAAAACAGAACAATATTTTGCACCGAAAAACACTGTTCACTCCAGAAATATTGTAGCTCCCGGAATATTACTGTAGCAGCCAGAAATAATTCAAAATGGTAGGAATGAAATAAAAACAGTAGGGGTAGGATCGAAATTATCAGACGACCCAACTGTTTCGAAGGAACTTTTTCAAAAAATGGCTCTGGAAGTCCACTTTTGAAATCACTATTCATGCTGGAAAAATATAAAAGTGGTCGGAATTTGGTGTAACCTGGATGGGTAGGCTCGCAAGGAAAATAATCTGTCCTGAAGAGTCGTCACCAAAAAATGGCCGGAAAGTGGCCCACACGATGTCAGAACTTCGCCGAAAAATTTTCTTCGGACAGCTACAATATCGCCGGATATTTTCACTGGGGTTGGTCGCCGGACAATAACTACTCTTGTGGTAATGTTGGATTTTTTACGCAACACTGACAGAGGCAAAGCAGACACAAAACAACTTTGAAAGTCGCCGGAAAAAAGGGTTCCGGCGACTGATTTTACTTCCCGGAATTGCTGGAATTTATGCACAGCGATAAATCTCTCACGATAGCTCTGATACCATGTGAGAAGGCACGGGAGAAAATATGATATATTATTGTGTGTTCAATACAATACAAGAGATCCTTATTTATAGCTATACTATACAAGGACATTCTACTCCTATTCCAATGTGGGACAAGACTACATATCTAACAAGAGCTTTAACTTTTAAGTTATTAACTTCTAAAATAATACTTAGGCAGTTGAATGGTGGATGCAATTTGGTTATGAAGTTCCCAACTTGCAACAATTTGCTAGTAGAGTTCAAAGCGTAACTTGTAGCTCATCCGGGTGCGAGAGAAATTAGAGTGTTTATGAACACGTGAGAAGCTATATTACATTGTTACTAAATTAAAGTGTATCTTAATTTTCCTAAGTACTCCTCTTAATTACTTTCTACAACTTATATGCAGATTCATACTAAGAAGAGGAATAGGCTTGAGCTAAAGAAACTCAATGATCTATGGTTCGTAAAATATAATAGAACATTGGCTCGTCGTTACAAAGCTCGCAATGTCATTGATCCAAATTTATTGGATAACATTGATGAAGCAAATGAATGGTTAACCGACGCCCTCGAAAATCATGAAGAAGAAGTATTTGAAGGAGGTCTCACTTTTGGTCATGTTGCTATGGCAAGTGGAGTTGAGGAGAATGTTTATGGTTCCGGGGAAGTACTGTAAGGAGCAAAGAATAGTATCTACAAGTACAAGTAGAACCCTAATTGATGAAGCCTCCGATGAAGAAGAAGAAAATGATGACCAATATAATAACTCGAACATGATGACACTTCAAGAGTTTGGAGATCTTGTTAAAGGATGTTGCTCCTTTTGTAATTTTGTTTTGCATTTGCTTAATATGTTATGACTTTGAGGATTATTCACTATCTAGTTTTAGTATCTATTATTTACTTCTTGATTTAAGAATTGAAACATTTTTTTAATATGTTGTTTTTATTGAGTTTTTGGCCATTTATCTATGCCTATTTAATTTTTTATTAGTTATGTGTTAAATTGCACTTCACATGAAAAAACACGCGCTTCGCTTCGCGTTTCTCGCTTTGGTGAAGCGAGGCCTCCTCGCTTTTTTCCGCTTCTCGCTCTCCAAAATGGGGTTATGCTGTTAATTCTCCAATTCAAGCAACCAAATGTGACTTTAAGGGTTTAAGGAAAATCCAACACTTTGACATATTTAAACAAAGAAAATTCAACACTTGGGATGTTTTCTCAAGTAACTTTCCATCTATTTGGAAATTTGCCTAAAAATAGTACTCCCTCCGTTTCATATTGTTTGAGGTACTTTCCTTTTTAGTCTGTTTCAAAATGAATGAAGTATTTCTAAATTTGGTAACCTTTTACTTTTAAGATACCAATATTACCCTTACCATTCCTCCTTTATAACTCTGACATGGACCCACTGAATTTAAGACTAAACTATTTGTGATAGTAACTTTATTAGGTTGGGTTGACAAAGTCAAATGTTTAAAAAGTAAAGCCACTACATGTCATATCTTTTCCATTATTTATGCAAAACATCCAACGCTATATTGTCTTGATTCAAGACATATGGTGATGAACAACACCATCTTCTCTCCAACAAAATCATATTTCCAAAATAGAGGTTACAAAGTCTTTATAGTAGAGGTTACACAAAAACTACATGATACCCAATGCTACAAAATAAAGACGGACTTTAAAAATATAAATTGCAGATAACCTTGATCTATTACTCTAGCTTAAAGTAGAGCTAGAGCTTCATTAACAATACCAATGTCACAACAAATTTGAGTAGGAAGTGTTCCCTGTCGCTCTAGCATTTCCTTTTTCATATGTGGCACTTTGTAGTTGTTTCCATCGTTATCTTTCATCACTTCAACCATGCAAGATTGTAGAATCAGAAACACACGATTCAGTCATTCAACTTTCATGTCATTAAACGATTTCTCAACTGCATGTACTAACTTGTCAATAGTTTTTGGAGCCATTTGATGTTGAAGAGACTGAATAGCTCTGAAGAATCTGAGGTCTAAAACATTTAAATCTGGACTGTTAGGAGGTTGAAAGCAAAGCCTAATATCGAATCCATCTTGCCGAGCAACTTCAGTAAATTGTAAGTCATTAACACTAAGATGAGGTCTCGCATTATCTTGTTGGATAAAAATAGGAGCATTTGACTGCGAAAGTGGCTATTTTGATCGAATCGCTGGAAGAACCTTTTCAATTAAACAAGTCCTAGTGACATCTTTAGTGACCGATAAAATAGGCTTTGTTTCTAAGGTTCCAGCAACTCTGGTTTTGCTATTCCTTTTGGCAGGTTCCTTGAACACAAGAGGAAATATTCCTATTTTTCCTGAAAATAACTCAGTTCCATCTTTCGCAAGCCTAAGACGCGCAACAGCAGCCATAAACATAACTTTTGTTATGAAATTTTTACTTTTACAAGATCTATATGGGTTTGGCTCTTGTTCTTCGGGGAGAAGATAAAACTTTTTAGAATTTTTTGACAAAAAGAACCATTTTTCATCTATATGAACATAATTAAACATGTCTGAAAATATAGGATTTGAATTTAGCGTACTAGACTCAATCATTGATAGACAAAATTGAAGTCTTGCCTTCTTATTTTCCTCTGTCAAATGAGGCTTTATGACTTTGGTATGTGACCTTATAGCCCCTTCTTTGATGCGTCAAAAAATAATCGACGTTGACATATCCATAGCACATGCCAAAGATCGAATAATTGTTCGCCGACAAAGAGGAATTTCTTTTACCATATTAATATCGACATGAATTCATTTTCTCCCAACTCTGCCTACAAGATGCGGAGACACATTTAATGGAGCACCATTAACAATACTTAATTTTGTCCGTCGCCAAATTCTTTCCACAGAACTCCTTGAAGTATTAAATAAAATCACAGCTTGCTTTAAAGACCCATGTTTAACAACTCCATTTTTGCTTTCCTTCAAAAGCCATTCGGCAACAGCATGACGTTCCTCATTTTTTAGTCGTCTTTGTCTAATAATTGAGTCTAATTGCGAGTCACTCATTTGGATAAAATTAATCACATATGCTAGATAAAATAGGATTAAAGGAAATAATTAGAATGTAAGAGAAAATTAGAAAGACATGGAGATAAAATAGAATTATGAGGAGAGACAGTGAAAGCATAAGTAAATAATCTCAAACATCTCTGTATTAATAGACACGCTTTTGGCGCCACAATAATGAAAGAGACAAAATTTGGCACCACAAGAATTGAAAAAATTTCACATACATAAAAAATTTGACGCATTGGACATTTGAATGGAAGGAAAAGTGTTTTTACTTAGTTAATTTGGCAGAAGATGTGACACATGTGGGCCACATTTGATTTAATATCTACTTTATCATGATTTTTATTTAAAAGCTAGCATGTGGGCCTTTAAGGGTAAAATTGGTACTTAAGGTGATTTGGCAATGGTCTGTTTTTGTTTATTAAACTCTGTGCCCAGTCAAACTACCTCAAACAATATGAAACAGAGGGAGTAGTCTTTAAACTTGCCTGAAAGGCAGTTTTAGAAAGCTTTAAACTGGTTATTACTCTGCTGAAGACAAGCAGCAAAGAAACATCAACAAAAAGGAGACAAGTATCTAACAAAGAGCCCAAAAAAACAATAAAGAACCAAGTTCAAGTAACAATACAGCTCAATGGTTGATATAGCAAGTAGTCGTAGAGACAGAGACGTACCCGGAGTGAAATCTCCACAGCACTCGCAACATAATCTGCATGTTCATGGCTATGTTTCACAATGAATTCTTCTGGTTCATCTTCTAATTGTTGTCCAAAAATCTCTTCATCATCCTCTGGATGAGGCAAGGCATTCAGATCCATGCAGACAATTCAAGGCTCACCACAAAGCATATGTCAAGGTGCCTATAAGCATTTATTAGGACCACAGCAAGCCATCAAAATTATGTTCCTACAACAAATAAGACGTAAATCAAAATATCCAACTACATGGCCAAAAAGAAAGCTGTTATTCTTAAGCGATAACCGGGAGGGCTGAATTTATTCAAGTTTCCATAGCATCATTCAAGTTTTAAAAGTTAATGAAAGCAAAAAAAAACATCATAAATTCGGATACCAGAAAAAAATTACATTAATGTATTGGGTACAAAAGGAAGCGATACTGCAGTAGAGATGATATGAAACAGAATAACAAATGGATCAGAGTCAAAAATACAACCGAAACGATACTGGAGTCGAGATGATATGAAACAGAATAACAATTAAGTCGGGTCAAAAAACACAACCCTTTTTGGTGCTAGAGAACTAGAGAGAACAGAAACATATCAACCCAAAAAGGAACAAAAACTCATAGTGCTTTCCTACAATGCCGTTATTTGGTTTTCATTTGGGGCCTCCAATACACAACATGGTCTGTTGAAGGAAAGAGGTTGCTTATGAATGACCGTAGATGAGAAGTTGTGACGACCCAAAGGGTCATCACCGCTTTCCTCATTTGTTCTACACTTCCGAGGCCTTGAAAACCTCATTCTATATCGCCTCGATTTACGTGCACGATCCGGGTATGTATCCGGAAAGATTTTGTGATAGAAAATATGAATTCTATGAAAAATTTGAAGAAAAATGATATTAATATTGATAGGGTTGACTTCGATCAACATTTTTGGTAAACGGACCCGGACCCGAGAACGGACGGTCCCGGAAGGTCCGTAGGAAAATATGGGACTTGGACATGCGTCCGGAGTCAAATTCTGAGGCCTAGAACCCAAGTTATGAATTTTTCTGTGAAATTGTTTTTGTTGTAATTATTAAAGGAAAATGAATTAAATGACCATGGTATCGGGCTCGTATTTTGGTTCCGACGTCCGGTACAAGTCTTAAATATTATATATGTGTTTTCTGCAAAGTTTGGTGACATTTGGATGTCGTTTGATATGTTTTGGACCTTGAGTTCCAAGTTTGAAAGTTTTGAAAATCAAAAGTATGAAAATCATGAACTTGAGGCTTGATTTGATGAAAACGATGTTATATTGGCGATGTGATCGCACGAACAAGTTTGTAATGTGTTTTTGATGTTGTGTACATGTTTGGTTTGGAGCCCGGGGGCTCGGGCAAAGATTTGGTAGGCCGTTGGTTCAAATTCTGAATTTTTGCACTGCTGGTTTTTCACCCAGCTGTTGGCTTCGCAAATGCGAAGAATTTCTCGCAAATGCGAAGGTGACAGGTCAATACTGGGTTCGCAAATGCGAACTCTCGATCGCAAATGTGAAGGGGTGTCCAGGACTGCTTGGTTCGCAATTGCGAACATAACCTCGCAATTGCGAGGCCTTCAATAAACCGCCTGGCTTCGCAAATGCGAAGCTACTGTCGCAAATGCGAAAGCCCCTTTGTCCCAGCCAGGTTCGCAAATGCGAAGCCTGTCTCGCAAATGCGAGAACAGCAGACCCCAGACCTGTAGCGTTCGCAATTGCGAACAAATGTTCGCAATTGCGATATCCGCAACTGTGTAATTCTATACTTAAACGAATTTTTCAGTTCATTCTTCACTTTTTCAAAAACCCACACACCACACACGAGCTCTCAAGGCCAAATTCACTCCAAAGCAATTGTAAGTCACTTTTTACTTAATTCTTTCAATTCCTAACAACATTAAACGTGTTTTTCAATAAGAATCAAAGGTTTTCATGGTAGAAATACATGTTTTTGGGTAGAACCTAGGTTTTTCATGAATTGGGCAATTGGACCTCGAATTGAGGTCCGATTTTGAAACAAATAATATAATTGAACTCGTGGGGGAATGGGTAACCGGATTTTGGTCCGAACCCTGAGTTCCGACCACGTGGGGCCAGGGGCATTTTGGGAAATTTTGGGGTAAACTTTGAGAAACCCACTTTTAAGCATTCAAACCAAGTTAATTAGTGATTATTAATATAATGGAACCAATTGTGATTAGATTCAAGCTAGTTGAAAGCGGAATTTCGGGGAAAAAGCTATAATTGAAGCATAATTTGGACTTCAAGGCAAGAGGTAAGTGTTTGTTCTATCCTAGCTTGAGGGAATAGGATTATGTGCTATGTGCTATGTGATCGAGTGCGGTGTATGGGCTGTGGTGACGAGCATCCATACACTGGCGTCTAGCATGACCGTGAGTCGTTGTTAATACTTGTTGTGAGACATATTTGAAGATAAATTGTTGAACCCTTGCCGGGTTGTAGAATTGTTATTGTTCTCCCTTGTCGGGACTTGTTGTGATATGAGATATTGATTGCCCTTGCCGGGACTTTGTTGTAATGATTATTGTGTCCCTTGCCAGGACGGTTCATGATTTGTTGTTTTCATTCTCTGCCCTTAATCGTGATTGTTATTTGGGTGAGGAAGAGTGATAATGCACGAAGGGTGATGCCGTGCCTTGATTTATTGTTTATGCACGAAGGTTAATGCCGTGCCTTGTTATTGATTATGCATGAAGGTTAATGCCATGCCATGTTGTTGATTATGCACAAAGGATCATGTCGTGCCTTGTTATTGAACCATGTACGAAAGATCATGCCGTACCATGGATGTGAGGATGAGACTAAAAGCACGAAGGGTGATGCGTTGCACTTTATTTGCTTATTTGGTGAGGATGAGAGTAAAAGCACGAAGGGTGATGCCGTGCACTTTATTTGCTATTTCATTGACTTGACATTACTTGTTTCTCATTATACTTGTTTTCCTTGTTGATTTAATGACTGTTGTTAACTGTTGAGTTCTTCTGTGACATTCCTTGTTGCGTTGTTACTTGGTTATTTCACGACATCACCCTTTATGCTTTTACTCTCATCCTCACCATATGAATCAACAGAAATGACACGACATCACCATTCGTGCATTACCTCTCATAATCATAGCGCGATATCGCACTTCGTGCATTAATTCCTCATAATATCGGCGCGGCTTCACCCTTAGTGCATTAACTCTCAAATCATGGTACGGCATTACCCTTCGTGCATTAGCACTCGGCGTCTCTTCTTTTTACTTATGTTATTAGTTGTAGTCTCCTTGTTCCGAGACTAACAGATTATGTTATATTTCTTTCAGACCTTTATGTGTAGTATCCATGTAGTAGTTCGTGAGTTGGTGACTCCACGTCTTGGGTAGAGGATTTCAGTATTATTTTACCTTGAAACTGCTTATTGCTATTTTTATAAAGTCTTCCGCACTTGTCTAATTAAGGTTATGGTTTTGGTTGTTAAATTGAATATAAAATATTGCTAAAAACAGGATAGTGTGAATAAAGTGGCTTGCCTAGCTACCACGAGTAGGCGCCATCACGATCCCGATGTTGGAGGAAAATCCGGGTCGTGACAGAAGTGAGAAGGCAAATAAAGGTAACATTTTTATTTTGATGATTGTGGTATCCAGGCTAGTTGGATACACCTCGACTAATTCCATGGTGTACCTGCCAGTACAGGTAAGGGTAGCTCTATCCACCGAGACTTAGACTAATGGAAAAAATCACCTAGTAATTTTACCTTTGTTGGGATTTGAAATCGAGACCTCATGGTTATCAACCCACTTCACCGATCTCTAGGCCACACCCTTGAATTCCGAATAAGGATAATAATGTCTACATTTGAGCAGAACCATCCATGAAAAAGGAACTAAGGCGTAAATATAATTTTGAGAACTCAAGGAACTGACAAACCTCGGAAGATAAGGGAGGTCCATGAAATTAACCCTTTGAGACACTACGCACATGATATTGTTCATGTACACACTATCGGATATCCTCCCCATACCTCACTTGTGGGATTACACTTTGAGTTTGTTGTTGTTGTATCGTCACGAGTTACGAGTTTATCTTATGGTCCGATCTAGAGTTCACATTTAACTTTGTTGCTTCGGACACCGATGCATAAACACGTAAAAAAAATATTACAAAAATTTCCAAATATTACGAAGTTGAAACTTTTTTTGGAGGAAGAGAAAATAGGCATTCATTTAACCGGAAATTGAACATCTTTTTGTAACTGAGAAATCTCGAAGGCTAAGAGCATAGTTCAAAACTCAATAGATATTGGACCCATCCCTCTACACTTATCCACTTAAATACCAGGCTTCTATCTACGGGAAGGTCGGAACTCATGATGCGGGCCTAATTCATACATCCACTACACCCTTACCGCAATGAAAAGAGTGAATCGTAAGTTGAATAACAAAATACAATTAATATGAATGGCTATATCTTTATAACAGCTTGATCTTTCACAAAAGCAAAGTTCGGCATGCAAAGAAATGGGTCAAGTGAACCAAAGGGGACAAGATACGATAGTGAAGACACAAAAGACCTTCACTTATCAAACTGAAAATCTAATGAGGTGTTGAGGAAGTACTTCTAAAAGAACTGTTCTCCTAATGATCCGAAATAAAAGTTCATCAAAAGTGAGATCCTTAACCGATCAAATGAAATAATAATGATGGATTGAAGAACTATTACTCTAAAGAAATGTGTTACTTAGGATCCTAAAAATAAAAGTTCATTAAAAGTGAAAAACATCTAAGGTAATAAGGGGGAAAAAAAAGTAAAAAGGAGCTTTGTTACTCTCAGATGGGTATTCCCTTCAAGCTTCAAGCAAATTCATTGCATCTTTTTTACTCCTCTATTCCTCGTCTCATTCCCATCTTACCTGACCCTTCTCTCATGGATGCACTCTCGAACAAAAATCTCAAGGAATATAAATACTACTATTATGCTATATTATCTACAAAATTAAGCCGTCATTAATCATTAGTTTTTAAATTTTGACATATAAGCTGTCATTAAACAATAAACGCTAATTAACTACAAAAAGAGCTCAAACCTTGAGGAAACCAATTGCAGGAACTCAGCTTGAAACCAGACCAAAAATCCCTTTACCGTACAGCGAACTCAAAAAACCCTACAATTAAGTAGAAATTTAATGATTCTTCACGAGTACCAACTGAAAACCCTAGAAAGAGAAACCAAAGCGCGGTGTTGTGAGAACGAGAGATCAGAGAAATTTAAGGCTCAAAACCAAGACAATGGATTGCAGATTTGGAAGAACTGAAAATAAATGGATGATTGAATTGAAAACAGGGAGAGATATAGGAAGAGAAAGAAGCAAAATTAGCGTGTTTGGCGAAAGTGGAGAATGAGCTTATGGTAAGAAATGCTTTTTTTTTTTTTTTAAGTGCTTTTAAAAAAAAATGTAGTTTTGTTGAGAAATAATTTGGGTTTAGCCAAACTTTTTAAAAGGTGCTTTTAAATATCAAATTACAAAGAACATAAATAAATTTACTTAATAATTATATTATAAGTAAATAAATAATCTCAAATTTTTGCTATTATATGCCACTAGTATAGTACGGTAAGTAATAATTAGAAAAGAAGAGTGTATATATATAATAAAAATATGTATATTGCAAATTAGAATTAGCGAGCGAATACAAAAGGAGTTAAATTAAAATTAAGTAGATGAATTTTGTTGAGAGTAATATAGGTGGCTAACTCATAAATACTCCAACTCCTCATGTACTACTATCTGTTTACACGATATAAGCATCGATGAAAAAAAACTTAGTAATTGAGAGGCAATGGTGAACAAACTCGTGAGGTTAAATTTTAGGCTGAGAACAAACGTGCATAGCTAATCACTCAACAACGGAGTAGATGCATCAAAACTTAATAATCATATATAATATATGTAAAATACATTTTCATCTTGTAGAACCAATTCAATCGACAATATATTGCCTGAATTAAAACGATCTGCACTTCCTACAAACGGACAACACAAACTTTCAACTTTTGTTGCATCTTCGAAATTGTATATCGTTGATGATATTAACGTGATTAGCCATCTTTTGCATAAGCTCTAAGTTTTCTTAAAAACTTGATAGCGGAGAGAACTTTGCAATTTAAAAAGATGTAGTTGAGAAAAAAATATAAACTGCTGATGGCTTGAGTAGTTGATAGCAAATCGTGCGTGAAGCAGTTGAATAAATCGTCGGGTTGAACGTTAAGTTATGAAACGTGTAAAGAGAAGCTCGTGTCCTGCGCCTGTTCTGACCCATAGTCTTCGTTGTCCTTATGCATGTACTGTATTTGTTTAATAGTTCTCTGTTTGGTCAATCCAAAATATAGGAATCATAGTTAATAACTTCACTCAAATAGTCAAATGTTCGCCACGTAGAGTAAACTAAATGGAATTTATATTTGAGATAATAGAATAGGAATTTGAACGGTTTCCAACTGAAACGTTTTAAAGTGATCTCCTATATTTGAGGTAGGTGGCGGTTTCTTTGCATAGACTAATTTATTTATTTAATAATTGAAAAAAAAGTTGCAAATAAAATAACACCTCAGAAGATTGAAAGGTTTACAGAAAGGTTTACACAGGAATGCATTGTATTTTAGTTCCTACAAATTAGGAACAATGTCTTAACATTACATGTGTCAATAGTTTCTTGTGCCATTTGGCTTCATGAGAGGCCTTTTTCTTTGGCTTTTAATCTTTTTTTATATATATATATATATATATATATATATATATATGTGTGTGTGTGTGTGTGTGTGTGTGTGTGTGTGTTTAATTTTGTTTGTTTTATTGTTTTCATCTTTTATATGTATATATAAATAGATTTTTCATTTTTTTAATTTAAAATAATTTTAAAACTCCAATATAAAACTACTCCCCAATTTGAATTGGTAATTCATTATTTTTTTAAATTTTATTATTTAAAGTTATTTTGAAACTCCAACATAAAACCACTTCTCGATTTGAATGGACATTGTTTCTTCTCTTTTTTATTTTTTTATAGGTTAAATTTTTTTCTTTTTATTTTAAAATAAGTTAAAAATTCAAACTTGAAACTACCCCCCCCCCTATTTGAATGTGTAGTTATTTTATATATATATTTATTTTTCGTTGTTTTTATTATATTTAATTATAACAACAACCCAGTATATTACCACAAGGTGGGGTCTGGAGAGGGTAATATGTAGACAGGTCTTACCTCTATCCGAGAGGGCAGAGAGGCTATTTCCAATCGACCCTCGACGCAGGGAAAGGAAAAGCAAACAAAAACAAAAACAAAAACTGCATTAGTTACTCCAACATACAACGCATAAAAATTATCTAAGCATAAGAGACATAATACCATAAATAATCAGGCATACAATGATATCAAAACAGTAACTACCAGAAATGACTACCACAAGAGAACACAACTAATCATCTATGGGCGGCCCTACCATGCCTCACCCACCTCGGGCAAGGAGTACGAAAAATCTAGAAGCCCCTATCCTACCACCCTGATACTAGACCTCCAGACTTTCCTATCAAGGGTCATGTCCTCGGAAATCCGCATCCTGGCCATGTCATGTCTAATTACCTCTCCCCAGTATCTCTTAGGCCTCCCTCCGCCTCGCCTCACACCGACCACCGCTAGCCGCTCACAACTCCTCACCGGGGCATCGGGGCTTCTCCTCCGCACATGCCCGAACCACCGAAGTCTCACCTCTCGCATCTTCTCATCCATTGGGGCCACCCCCACCTTCTCCCAAATAACTTCGTTCCTAATCTTATCTAACTTGGTAATCCCGCACATCCACCTAAGCATCCTCATCTCCGCAACCATCATCCTCTGAACATGAGATTTCTTCACCGGCCAACACTCCAT
>JASVEL010003071.1:0-52958 GCA_032618575.1 Nicotiana noctiflora | reverse complement strand
AGTCATCGCCCTCATGTATGTTGCCCCTGCATTCTTCAAACCGAACGGCATCACCCGGTAGCAATAAGTCCCCCACGGTGTGATAAAAGCCGTTTTTTCTGCGTCCTCTTCATCCATCAAGATCTGATGATATCCCGCGTAGCAATCCACAAAGGATCCGATTTCACGTCCGGCGCAATTATCAATCAGGATATGAATATTGGGAAGCGGGAAATTATCCTTAGGACTCGCCTTGTCGAGATTGCGGTAGTCCACGCATACTCTGATCTTTCCGTCTTTCTTTGGCACCGGTACTACGTTAGCCAACCATTCAGGGTATCGAGTGACACGAATGACTTTCGCCTGCAACTGCCTGGTTACTTCCTCCTTAATCTTCACACTCATCTCCGTCTTGAATTTCCGCAGTTTTTGCTTGACGGGAGGATATGCCGGATCAGTGGGTAATTTATGAACCACTAGATCAGTACTGAGTCCCGGCATGTCGTCGTACGACCATGCGAAAATGTCTTTAAACTCCATGAGTGTTTTGATCAACTCTTCTCTCAGGTTTGGTTCAATATGGACACTTATCCTGGTTTCTTTGACGTCATCCGCGTTCCCCAGATTAACGGCCTCAGTATCATTTAAATTTGGTTTGGGTTTTTCCTCGAAGTGACTTAATTCTTCACCAATTTCTTCTACGACTTCATCATCGCCGTATTCCGATTCACTCTCGTCACTTCTTATTTCATGCGTTATTATTTCCAAACCCGATTGACTTTATAGACTAGGTTGATTAATCTTTAAGCACGCCATATCATTAAGATCAGTTGAAAGGAGGTTGTTCAGAAAAGTAAGAAAGAAGGAAAATAAACAAAATTAGACACGAAGGGAGCAAAATTTCATTAATGGGAACAATACAAGGAAAAACAAAACTTGCAAACTCAAATCAAAATGAACTAAAACAAACGGATTTTACTCCGGGGACAACCCCAACACAAAACTTCGAAAGAAAACAATCCAAAACAAACTACCAAGACTCCTTCCGGACAGGGAGAGGAGTAGCCTTCCAATTATTTAATTTTGCTTTCGATCCCACAAACTGTATCTCGGCATGGCTGGATCCTTCGCCATCCTCGAGCATGCATACATCTGCGAATAGGTCCTCGAACTTTCTTAAGAACTCTTCGTCTGGCCTAACCATAGGACTGGGAACCTTTGTCGTCGGATGTCCTCTTACTCCGGACCTGACAAAAGATTGGGAAAGGCGTGGAACCGGCTTCGGGAGCACCCATGTCTTCTGCTTATTCTTCTTGGCTTGCTGGATGTCCTTTGATGTTGGCTTGAATCCCAAGCCGAAGGTTCCTACGTTTTCGACCACGTATACCGGTTGTATGATCCTTGCAGAGATGCACCTAGACCTTTGCCGGGTATGAAACCATGTCTCAACATTTCATGAGCCACCATGACATCTGCAGTAATTGTTCTGTCATCGGGAATGCATTCCCCTTCTGGAACTCGGTTGGCGGATACCACATCGCAGATCTGGTACACCCACGGCCCAACATCTTCTTCTGTCTCAACGAAGGGGACGATGGTGCCCGGTTGTAGATCATTCTCTCCATGGACGACGATCTCCTGTTGGTCCCACTCAAACTTGACGAGTTGGTGTAGGCTGGATGGAACTGCTCTTGCGGCATGGATCCACGGTCGCCCTATCAGAAGGTTATATGACACTACCATGTCCAGCACCTGGAATTCCATGGTGAACTCCACTGGCCCAATTGTCAAGATTAACACTATGTCCCCGACCGACGCCTTGCCTCCTCCATCAAACCCTCGAACACATATCCTGTTCTTGCGTATCCTGCCGATGTTCTTCAGAATGTATCAGCAAGGATAGCAATGAGATTTGCGCAGGAGTCTTCTTCAGCTGTTCTAGGACAGAGAGTAGTCATGCAGCTTCATCTTCTTCAAGAATTCTTCCGCCTCTTCATCAGTGACCGGCTTTTTCAATACTGCCGGAGTGCTCTTCCTCAATTCCGCAGGGGCAAAACATCTCCCCGAGCGGGTCAACCCTTGGGCTTCACAAACTTCCTCTTTCACCTCCTTTCCTCTGTAGGTCGTTGTAACCCGATCATAATTCCATGGAATAGCTCTGCTATCAGCTATTGGCAACTGTATTGCTGGCTTGATGATGAAAGGATCCATTCGAACACCCGCTACCGTCAAGACGGGTTTGGTTGCTACCCCTGGTACAACTATTTTTGCTTCCCCCGGCCTCACCGGTATTTCGTTCACACTTTCCCTTTTCTGCTTCCAACCCCTCTTGTACGTCCTTCTTGCGAATGAGTGACCCATCAAGGTTTGGCCCCCTTTTCATTCCTACCCCACTAGACTTGATCATCACTACAGTCTGAGAGGCTTTCTCCTTTCGCTCTTCTACCCATACCAACTCGATCATGTTGGTCTCATGATGAGTCGGAAGTGGATTTTGGTCGATGAGCTCCTGGATGGCTGTTTTCAATCACCAACACTTTTCTGTGTCGTGCCCCGGACAACCTCCAACACTTTTCCGTGTCGTGTCCCGGACATCCTGAGCAGTATGCACAATTTACTGAATGGTCCAGATTCTTTGGAAGAGGGTTTGGTAGCTTAGCCTCAACCGGATTTAACAATCCTACTTGCTTCAAACGGTGGAACAAACTGGTGTAAGACTCTCCCAAGGGAGTGAAAGTCTTCGGCCTTGGTGCTCTGTCATTCTTGAAGGCTTGGTTCGGACGAAAACCCGCACCCGTGGGGTTCCTGTATGCTCTTGGGGGTGGGTAATTATTTTGTGGAGTTGGTGCACGCCACGGTGCCTGGACGGGAGGTGGGGCATATGACTGGGCATGATGGACGGTAAAGTGAGTATCTGGTGTTGGGTAGTAGTGTTGCGGGTGGCCATATGGATTGTGGAAGTAATTTTGGTGGTGAGGCTGTGGCGGGTTATACTGGGGTGCGGGGCCTCTGTTTCTGAACCATGTTCCGGACTCGACCGCCGTGACTTCTTCTTTCCTCTTTTTCCCAAGCACTCCTCCGGTACCACTTTGGATAGCTTGAGTGGTGGCTTTCAATGCTGAGTAGCTCATGATCTTGTTGGCTTTCAAGCCTTACTCGATCATAGCCCCCATCTTTATCACCTCAGTGAATGACTTACCGACGGACGTCACCAGATGTCCGAAATAGGTTGGCTCTAGCGTCTGCAGGAAATAATCCACCATCTCGTTCTCTCTCATGGACAGATCTACCCTTGCTGCCTGTTACCTCCAGTGGAAACCAAATTCTCTGAAACTTTCGGCGGGTTTCTTCTCCAACTTTAGCAATGATAAGCGGTCGGGGACTATTTCAAGATTGTACTGGAACTGGCCAATGAATGCTTGAGCCAAATCATCCCACGTAAACCATCCGCTGGGATCCTGCCTAGTGTACCACTCTAGTGCAGATCCCCCCAAACTCTGACCGAAGTAAGCTATCAGAATCTCGTCCCGTCCTCCGGCTCCTCGCATATTACTACAAAACCCTCGAAGATGGGCTACTGGATCAACGTGTCCCTCGTATAGGTCAAACTTGGGCATTTTAAACCCTGCTGGCAACTGGACATCAGGGAATGGACACAAGTCCTTGTAAGCGACACTGACCTGGTTGCCCAAACCGTGCATATTCCTGAGAGACTGCTCCAGGCTTTTAACTTTTCGGATAACTTCCTCGTGCTCCAAACTTTGGAGGTGTTTTTCCGGTTCTGCCGGGTTATCCCAATGAGGGGTGTGTGGATGTGGTTCAGGAGCCCTAAAGGTAGGCTCGGTAGGATAGTAAGAATTGTCATGGATTTGATTATTTAGGGTATAATTATAGTCAAATTCACCTATTATCAGTGCCACAAAAACAGGGGTGACCGGGGGAGGAGGATTTTGTTTGGTCGGTGGAATTTGGGCGGCATAAGGGTTTTCCCCTTGATAGTACGGATAGATCGGGGCGCTTGTCGAAGGATCAAGGGGTGGATGTTCTGGAGCTGATGCGAGAGTAGGGAGGTTTGGTGAGGACTGTCCCCTAGCCCAGGCTAGGTGCATCTCTGTTATCTGCTGTCTCAACCGATCTACCTCCTCTTTCATGATTTGCATCTCTGATTTCTCTTCCTCGAACTTTTACCGGAACTAGACATGCTTGCTGTAATTGGCCCTTTAGATCTAGTACGGTAATGGTGGCTGGCCAGTATATTCTATCAAACCAACTGCTAAACTTTTCTAGAAATGCAAGAAACTTGTTAGTTTACCGAGTTTAACAGATATGTTATAGCACGTTGGATGTAATGCACCTAACCAAATAACCCTTTCTACATGTACTCATAACATGCGTCATTCCAGTTTTTCTCTTTTTCTCTTTTTCTTTTTTTCTTCTTTTTCTTTTCTCTTTTTCAACTATCCTTGAAAGCCTTATTGTTATTAACCTTCATATTCTTTTCCTTTCTTTTTAGTGGTGGTCGAATCTTGTGTGGATTGCCTACGTATCACGTCCCTGCATGAATCAGACCGAGCGTAGTTCAAATAACAAGATTGTGGCAAAATTCAATAACTTTTATATCAAATAAAACCTTAAAGTTACAAAACATGTCTTACAACAATCAGCAAAATAAAAGAAATGCTTGACTCGAAAAAGTAAAATAAAATGCCAACTAGCTTGACCCAATATTTCAAAATACATATTTAATCAAAAATCTAATGTTCTAAAATTCCTGGGGGCCCGCGAGGCATCATTCGGCCTTGCCGCGGGCCTTGGTGTGAGGTCCTTGTGTAGTCCCCTTAATTCTCTCATGATCTGATGAACATAGCCCATAACTGAAGCAAAAAGGTCGGTGCGGGGCATTTGTTCATAAGCTAAGCACTTCATGGTGACATAATGCCCGATTTCTCCAATTCTGTCCTTGATCATGTCCCTTTCTCTGAGTAGCTGTTCTATCTGCTGGTTTTTCGCCCCCAATCTTCGAGCATTGTTGGTGACCTGGTCTAGGAGCCTATCCACTTGTTCTTGCAGTCCGGGCCATCAAATCGTGGCAACGGTCGAGGTCTGCTCTGGCATCTCGGGCTTGCTTGAAAACCCGCTCCCCGAGGATAACATTTGCTTCCCTTAGACTAGTGATGATCTCAGTGTAATCTTCTTCCACCCGTTGTAGTTGAAGTGCATGTTGATGTGCTTCCTTTCTCCAGCTAGCACGGATCCTCATTGTTTGGGCCTTCGACTCTTCCAATTCTCTTTAGACATCGGCAACTTGGCTTCTCAAACCCTTTATCAATTTTTCGTCTGCTCGACTCCTCAATTGTCTGTCAGCATCCCTTTTCATTTGCTGGATTTGAGCTCTCAAAAAGTCATTTTCTTATGCCAACTTCTTTTTATCTCCTTCGTCGGCGGCAGCTTGCGTATCCTTTTCAAATTGGAGATCTTGGACCCGTTGCTCTATCTTGCCAATCCTTGTTCTATAAACCTCTTTCTCTGGCCAACCAGTCCCATTGTTCTTGTGACGCTCCAGCAAACTCCCTGAGGTGGGGCCTTTTTGTGGGCCTTTGATGCTCCAGATCTCTGCTATACCATGCAGGGTATTCCGACGATACTTCACCCCGGGCTCGATCTCGCACCCGAGTGTCTATCTTCAATGTTTGACATTCACTCCAAATCTTTCGAACCAACGCTTCAGGGAACTGTCCTCCCGGTCCAATTTCAACCACATGTGGGCTGAGGTCTTCTTCTTTTGGGATTATTTGGCATCGTCCCAACTGTCTCAATACTCGACCTGGTGCGTAGGGCTGGATGCTGTTGAGGCCCATTAGCAATAAATATGATTCCGTGGCCGATGCATATATGACTTCTTCCACGGGTAGCCAGCCAAATGTCCATTCTATCTTGCTGGCTGGGATCAAACGCAAAAGTCGTATCCATTCGCTAATCCCCTCTGAAAAATCATGTCCCTCGACCCTCGTAGGGAATTCTTCTATACAGGTTTTCTCCGATAAACTATACCTCATAAACTGTGGGCGACGACATAAATGA
The DNA here is from genome assembly GCA_032618575.1 of Nicotiana noctiflora. Taxonomy (NCBI): domain Eukaryota; kingdom Viridiplantae; phylum Streptophyta; class Magnoliopsida; order Solanales; family Solanaceae; genus Nicotiana; species Nicotiana noctiflora. The sequence continues at coordinate 46,898 of JASVEL010003071.1, read as the reverse complement.
TCGATCATCCACATTTGGAGCAGTACATTGCAAGCTTCAAAGAAGACCCCTCCTGCTTTGCAGATAGTGAGTGCACGAGAGATATTTGATATTATCATAGGAGCCAAAGTACTATTGTTTTGTTTCATCAAAGTGCTGACGACCCCTGCCACATGTATGTTGATATTCTCATCCTTTCTGGGAAATATTAATGAGCCTAGGAAAGCTATCATGAAGGCGATGCGTCTGTGCTCCTCCCATTTTAACTGGTTGTCTCCGCTGCAGATTTTGCTTTTGTATTTGGTGAAGCCCCCATAACGACCATATTTGTCATATAGAAATGCCAAAGTGCAGAACCCTTCTGATAAGTCTGGGTTGTGTACAGTTCTGCGGATCTTTACCGTATCCAAAAACCGATGTACTGTCACCACCCTTGGTGCAATAAGGTATTGATCCCTCATAGGGACCTTTGGTCTTCCGATATATCCGGCCAATTCTTCCAATGTTGGTGTGAGTTCAAAGTCTGAAAAGTGGAACACATTGTGTGCTGGATCCCAGAATGAGATCAAGGCTCGTATGATGTCTCCTCTCGGGGAATATTTAGTAGCCCCACTAGATCTCCTAGGTACAGCTTAACTGCGTCTTGTCCTTGCTCGCCCAAGTCGCTCCACCACCTATGCAAACTTAAGGGGACCTTGTTTATGATAACTTCGGTTGTATTCTGGCTCGTGCTCATTCTGCACATTTATTAAGGTAGTTTTTAGAAAAAAGAAAAATCTTTATTTGACCCAAACAAAACTATCTTTTTTTTAAAAAAAAAAAAACGAAGCAGGCCATAGGAATTGACTGGTCAAGATATTAAGACTGATGTTGAGGCAAAGTTAAACATCTTGGCATTCCGTCATTATTTCTTCTTTTTAAAAACTTATTCTGAAACATAGGGAAGTTGGACCCGTTAAAGGCTGCCTACGTATCTCACACCCGGTGAGAATCAAACCCGCGTAGTTCGGTCCGTGAAAACAACTATTTTTTCTTTTATTGACTGACAAAGAAAACACATTTTGTCAAGAAAACCATTTTGTTGGCAATGTCAACCTTCTGTCGTCTTTTATCGGCAAACTAAATTTGTTGACTTGTTGGTAAAACACATTTTTGTATTTTCTGAAAAAATATTTATTTCCCCATACTATTTCCTTTTGTTTTTTTTCGTTTTTCTTCAGTATTTAAAAGCCGGTCAGCATGCCAGCCTAAATAAATGCTTACAACAAATATGATATAGCAAGATGGTCTTTTCATTTCGGGTTGCCTGTCCTAGACGGACCCAACCCCTGTGTTGAGTCCCCTAAGTCAGATATGATGCAAATAAACGTCCTAAATCTAGGCTCAATATCCTGATGTTTTCAATGGTACTAGACCGTGTACCCGAGCAGACAACTCAGATTTGAGGAGGGAGCTACGTACCGGGGACCCGCGGGATCGTCCGGCTTTGTAACTTATCCTGCCTCTTTTCTTATTTTTGGTATTGACACTAACAGTAAGGGGAGTCTCAACCAGTAAGCACATCCCCGGGGGTAAGAAGAGACGGGTTTTCGGCATAGTTTTATATACAGTTCACGCAATATCAAAGCGGTAAACATATAGCAGTTTGTATATACAGCGCAACTAGCATCAAAGCGGTAGACATGTAGCACATTAATTAAACAAATAAAATCAGATATAGACAATTAGACACTGAACCGAAGTTCTGGAGCATGTCCCCAGTAGAGTCGCCAGAGCTGTCACACCTCCTTTTAATAACAATGAGGAAGGAGTTTTTCCAATTAAAGGACAATCGGTTCGGGATTTTATTAAAAATTTCAGCAGTCGCCACTTGGGAAAATAATGGTGTCCCAAGTCACTGGTTAATCCCGAATCCGAGGAAGTTGACTCTGTTTAACAGTCCACGTAACAAGAAATCCGGATAAGGAATTCTGTTAACCCGGGAGAAGGTGTTAGGCACTCCCGGATTCCGTGGTTTTAGCACGGTCGCTCAACTGCAATTTTTGTTTTTATCTGATTTTCTTATATATTTTAATTAGGTGCTTTCAATGTTCCGCTTTTTAATTTTAGAAGAATTGCGACGTCACGAAAATACATTTCGAGCCACACCGCAACCAATACGCCTGTGACTTTAATGTATTTCAGTTTCGCCGAGAGTAAGATTTGGGTCACATAAATGCACACCCGTATTTAGGAAAGTAATTTCATTTCAAATTGTGCCTAGAGAGTCTATCGTCTGTTTAACTTTGGGAAGAGACCGTGAAATTCACTAAACAGTCCTTCCAAGCCTAAGTTCTCCCGATAATTATTTGAGGGCCCCGTAATTATATATTTTTTCCTTTGCGCGGCGAGGCTCGTCTCATTTTAAAGGACAATCCTAAAGTGACTACATTTTTCTATTAAATTCGTTTCTAAAATAAACGAGAAAAGGTCCTAATTTATTACATGATTATAAGCTCGGGCCTCTTGTTAGTTATTAAATCAAGGTGAACGGAAATTGCATTCGAGCTTGCATAGGGGAGATTGTTTTATGCCTTATTCTACAAGAGAATAATACTAAAACGACGATTATAAGTAGCATGCGAGTTTGAAAAAATGTCAACACAAACTAACCATTCTCTAATTAATTTAAACCACCAGTATTAGATAAATCGAACCATTGAAGTTAACTACGTGTAATACAAAAGTCATTTTTGAACTTCATGCTAACGTTCATCACTACATTAGTTACTAATATATTATTCAAATTGCTATTTAAAATGACGTTATTTATCCGAGTGACCTCGTAAATTCAGAACTAGAATAATTATATAAACCCGATTCATACGATTCAATCATTTGAATGTTAACGATTTGAGTCTTAATCCCTATTCAAACACATGTCGCAATTAATCAAAAATGACCTTTGATATTCAAATCTTAAATAAGATCATACTAATTTCTAGTTCCAGACTAAATCCCTGCTTTGGTTTCTAATTTCAATCTAACACTGACCAATACAGATTATATACAAAAATAGCGACAGTCCCTAGTTCATCAGTTAGCTTATACAAATAAGATGCAATTGTAGATGTATAGTATACAAAACAGGATGAATTTAAACATAGACTTCAGATCTTCATATATGTCCAAGCTTGAACTTGCCAACTACAATTTCTGGTATTCTAAAGATGTGTACCTGGATGATAGACAGAAGAAGACAAAGGGAGCAATCAGTAGTAGTAATGCAGCAGCAATACAACAACAGCAACACCAGGACCAACAACAACAGAAGCAGTAACAGAAGAATAAGCAGTAGCCAAAACTCAGCAACAAACAACAACCAAACACAACCCACAGCAGTGGCCAAACACAACACTAGCAGTAGCCAAAACAATACTAGCAGTGGCCAGACACAATACTCAGCAAACCAGTGACACAACCTCGACCAACAGAAACAAACGACCCAAAATATGCAAGGGATCTGTGTGAACTTCAAACAGGAATCCAATGAAACAGTGAGCAGGAATCAAATGGCCACTCAAGAAGAATCCAAACTCTCACTGTCTATTTTTTTCTAAAGTTTCTGTATGTATGAATGTCTATATGTTTCAGAATTATATCTCTCCAAAATCCGGTGTCTAAGCTTGTGTCTATATCAATCTCCCAGCCTGTGTGTATCAACCCTATACTTATAGTTTTTTAAATTCCCTCCTGAATGACTGCCACCAACTAAACTACTACCCCTGCCCATTCCTATCTCTGTCCAAATCACATTGCTTCCCTGAACTCCCCACTATCCAGTGTCCAGGTATGGGTTATGACATTAGTAATGCTGGTGGCAGGACACTAGTGGGATCCCCTGCTGTACAACAGGTTCCACTAGCCCCTCTTATGGGCAGGTGATTAAACAACTAACCTTAATCCAGTCCTAACAACTATATCCAATTAACTCCTAATCTTAAAATCTATTTCAGTTTCAAATCAAACAAACCTAAACTCACTTCAACAATGCTGATCACTGTCCGAAATTTTAAACAACCAAATTCTACGAGATTAGACGACGACATTCAATTAACTACAACACATAACATGGATAACAAATTAATCGGCGAGACAGTGATTCTAAAAATCTCGGCCAAAATGAAACCAAGTATTCGACGACGCTTTCGAAGCGAATACGCATTTGACCACATATGTAATTAAACAAACAACATAGAAGAGTAATTGACCAAATAAAAGGTCCTTGAGAAGAAGTGACAAATAGGGACGGCCAACAGGAATGAGAAGAAAATCAAACGAATTGAACTAAACAAATACACAAACAACAAATACCTAATTGAAATAGATAGGAAAAGGGAGATTACCTCGAAAGAAATCGAAATCAAAGCAGAAACCGGGCCGTTTTGAGCTTGGACTTGAATTTGGAGTCTAACGGACTTTAATTGAGATGTTTTCAAACGAAAACATCCTAATTAAATTCTATTAGGCTTCAATTTCTCTCGAATCTAAACGAAGACCCTAATTTTGAAATCTAGGGTTCATATGGCCGCTTTGGGATTTTTGGATTTCTGGTCGGATTCGAACAAAACCAAAGGTGGTTTGGGTGTGAGGGTGGTGTGAGGAGTCACTGGTGTGAATTTGGGGTGGTTTGGCGTGGTTTGGGTTCTAACTCGAATCTTCGATTGAAGATTCGAGGTTTGGGCTTGATTCGAGAAAAATGAAGGATGGATTCGTATAAAGGGGGACTAGGAGGTTCTACGGTGTTAATTTGGTTGGGATTGGCCTACCGGAACCGCCGCGAGGCGATTTCCGGTAGGCGGAGGGCGGCGGAGGCACGGCGGAGGTCGATCGTCTCTGGGAGAGACGAAGATGGGTCTGGGAGAAATGAGACGGTATGGGGGTATTGGGGCTTCCTTGGTGTGTTTAAAATTAGAGTTTTAATCTCGGCCGTCGGATCAAACTTGATCAACGGCCAGGATCAAACAATGGGGCGATTAATGTGATCCATCAGATCAATGCTGATCGACGGCTTGGATCTTTTCACTTAAAACAGAACGACGTCGTTTGGTCTTAGTAAGAGTGGGTCGAACCGGGTGAGATGGTATTGATTGGATTGGGTAAGGGTTTTGGGCTAATTATTTTGTTTGGGTTCCGGATTTAGGGGCCCAAATCTTTTTTCTCTTCTTTATAATCAACACAAACATTCTAATTAATTAAAATAAAACTATATGGATACTAATACTTATCAACACACCACTAACAAATAAACATAAAATCCTATAATGACAACAAAGATAGAATAAAAATATGTATATTATTATATATTTTTGATTTTTCCATTTCATAAAATAAGTAATTTACCAACTAACTCAAAATTTTATAATTACGTTTTTAAATTCTATTACATATATTTTTTGTTTTTATTAATTTAATCACATAAGCATGCGCACACAAATACAAATAATAAGAAAATTAATACCAAAATCCACAAATATTGCAAACAACGCAAAACTCTTTTATTTTTGAATCTTTTTAGGAGTAATTCGTGTGGGGCAAAAATCACGTGCTCACAATTAGTCCTTGAGGAGTATCGACCCATCCAATGATCATGTGAATCACTTGTTGTGGCTTTTCTTGATCATTCTGTCTGTTTGAATCTCTATTTTTGAAGTGATTCTTGGCTCGATCACTTAAGAATTTTTGAATATGCCCCTCATTGAACAATCGAGCTACTTCCTCCCGTAGTTGTCTGCAATCTTCTATTTTATGGCCATGGGTGCCATGATATTTGCACACTTGGTTTTGATTTATCTAGGCAGATCGGCCTGCAGAGGTCGAGGCCATCTTGTATCTTTGAAATGCCCGATGGCATATGCATCAATAATAAAGTTATACTCTCATAGTCGTGGTGCTTGTTTGGGCCAAACATCCCTATCGAAACCACTCTTGCTCATGAGTCCCTGTGAACTTTGACCTCGATCATTTCTCCTCTCATTCCACGCAGAGTTTTACCTAGATCCGCTGCCTCTACGGTCTACATTATGTGATTGGTATCGATCCATATCTGACCTTGGTTCTCGATCGATATCCCTCTTGATTCTATTCATGGGCCTGTTAGGATAAATAGACCTAGAAGGAGCCCCTAGTTGATCATCCTCGACCTTGATCTTCGATTAATATCGATTATGTACATCGGCCCAAGCGACAACTGGATATTCGATTAAATTTTTCTTTAACTGTTGTGAAGCTATAGAACTCCAAACGTTGAGACCTTGAGTGAAATCTTGAATAGCCTAATTATCAATGACCAGTGGTAAATCCATTCGTTCCATTTAGAATCGAGATACGAACTCTCTGAGCATCTCGTTGTCTTTCTGCCTTACCTTCAAAAAGTTCGACTTTCTTATTGCGACCTTAATGACCCCGGTGTGCGATTTACAAAAAATCTACAAGCATAGCAAACAAATCAATAGAATTAGGAGGTAAATTATGATACCATGTCATAGCACCCTTCGATAAAGTCTCCCCAAATCTTTTCAACATTATGGATTCAATATCTATATCTTCTAAGTCATTTCCTTTGATAGCACACGTATAGGAGGTGACGTGTTCGTTTGGATCAGTCATCCCATTATACTTAGGGATCTTGGGCATACAAAACTTCTTGGGGATTGGCTTCGGAGCCACACTTGGGTGGAAAGGTTTTTGCACAATTTTTTTAGAATCTAGTCCTTTCAATACCAGTGGTGCCCCCGTGATTTGGTCGACCCTAGAGTTATAGGTTTCCACCTTTTTATCATTTTCCTTGATCTTCTTTTCCCATATCTCGATACGTTTTTTCAGTTCTTCGAGCATCTTTATGATAACATGATTGGTCTCTAATTCCTTCTCATTAGATCTCCTCGAAGCTGATTCGACCATGTGTACAACTTTTTGGGATGGCTCGGGTTCGACCCTAATTGCCATGTGGTTCTGATTTTGGAGTTGAGCTATTATTGCCTGTTTGGCCTAAAACATTTTCAAGATTACCCGCAGGCTGATCCCGCCATCTTCTCCGCTATGTGTATTTTGAGTAGCTAATCGAGTACCCCCACGAATGCTGCTTTCGAGATCGACTGCCAAATTTCCATTGATTGTTGGAATTGACGTCGAATGGATCTATAGTCGGAACTCCATCTAGGACAGCAGGGGGTACAATTTTTTATAGTGCAATGTTCTCGTCTTCACCGTGGTGGCTGAGATAATTATCAATGTGTTGAGGTGCTAACTGAGAGTTTGACATTTTTTAATTCAGTAATCAAAGACACTTCAGAGAACACGTGTAAAATAGTGTGTTACGAAAATTTCTACTAGGCAGTCATTATAGCCCCACGGCGGGCGCCAAATTGTTTATCCTAAAAAGCAACTGAATTTATATTGTGGTTTTAAGGACACATGATTTGACTTGGCACAAATTGAGAAAAACACAATATTATTATTGAAATTAAGTGCAAATAGAGATAACGCAAACCAAAAGAGATGTATAGCTGTGATTGTCGAGCTAGGTCGCATTCGAATCAAACAAGTATTTTACTGGAAAGTATAAATGTCATGACCCGGGTTTTTCACCACCGGGATCGTGATGGCGCCTACTCGTGGTAGCTAGGCAAGACAACTTATTTATCTTTTCATCATTAAACAATTATCTTATCAGTTTATAGCATTAATGTAAAACATGAAATCTAATAAGAACAATAGCGGAAATCTGTCTTATAAATTTGAATCAAAATGCGAAATAATCAAATATAGCCTCTACCCAAGATTTGGTATCACATTACTCACGAACTACTAAAAAAGTACTAAATACAATGGTTTGAAAGAAATATATAAGTTGTCTGTCTCGAAAATAATGAGGCAACAGTCTAAAAGAGATGCATAAAGAAGAGACACCGGGCCTGCGGACGCCTACAATGCTACCTCAGTCTCGTGGAGTATAAAAGTCTGCTCCCGCACTGCTGTTGTTGCTACTGCTTCTCAAAACCTGTACTTGTGCAAAAATGCACAGAAGTATAGTATCCGCACAACTGACCTCATGTGCTGGTAAGTGTCTAGCCTAACCCCGGTGAAGTAGTGACGAGGCTAGACTGGACACCACATAAACCTGTGCAATTATAAATATACAACAAAAATGAAATACCAAACAACTAACAACATGGGCGAGGAAACATGCTATAGGGAGATACAATATTACATTAATCCAGAGTAACAGGCTAAAGCAGTTAGATTCACAAAAAATAAGGTATTAACACTCATTATCAACATATAATATCAACAACTGTTGCGGCCTGCAACCCGTTCCACAATTATCACTGTTGCGACGTGCAACCCGACCCATATCATTTATCATGAATCATTGTTGCGGCGTACAACCCGATCCTCACATATCATTATTGCGGCGTGCAACCCGATCCTTAATGTCTTATTATTGCGGTGTGCAACCCGCTCTTCAATATCATTTAAGAGTCTAATTTCCCAAAGAACAACCATAATTAAGAGACATAAAAATAAGCAAATATTTGACCAACATCCCGGCAAGGGAAAGAATCCAACAAGTTCAACCAAACGTCCCGGCAAGGGAATAATTAACAACGCTTTCTCTTTCTTACTTTTTCTTTATCTTATAATTCACTCTTCTATTTTGAGCCAATGCTCCAAATAAACAAGTCATTTCGTATGCCTTCAATATTCTTATCACAGTTCGAGCCAATGCTCCCAAGAATCAAATAATCATTTTTACCATTCACATGTTATTCACAACATATAGAAATCCTCCAATAACCACGGAGTTCACAACCAAGTCATGATAATCATATTATAAGGATTCACGGTCATGCCAGACACCAATGTATAGATACTCATGTGTATACATCATACTCGATCATATAGCAATTAGCAACAAGACTCAACTCTTATTCCCTCAAGCTAGGGTTAAACCAAACACTTACTTCAAAGCCTTGAAATCCACTTAATTCTCAACTATTGCTTTACCTCGCGGTTCCACCTTCAATTCGTTCGAATCTAATCACAATTTGCTTGAATGTATCAACAAATGCTAATGGAATTAATTTGAATGCATAAAAATGGATTTTCCAAAGTTTTACACAAAAATTCCCAAAATGCACCCGGGCCCACATGGTCAAAACCCGAGGTTCGGACAAAAATTCGGTTACCCATTCCACCACGAATTCAAATATGTAATTTGTTTTGAAATCGGGCCTCAAATCGAGGTCCAACTCCCCAATTTATAAAAAACCTAGGTTCTACCCAAAAACTCAAATTTCACCCTTGAAAATCTTTGATTTTTTTTAGGAAAACATGTTTAATAATATTAAAGATTGAAAGAATTGAGTAAAAATTAACTTACAAGTGATTTGGGATGAAGTTTGCTCTTGAAAAATCGCCTATGGTGTTTGGGTTTAAAAGAATGGTGAAAAGTGGTGAGAATTCAACTAAGTATAAAATTTGTTGGGCCTTGAATATAGGAATTACGAACCTTGGTTCGCATTTGCGAACAACACAGGTCTGGGAATTGCGAAGCCTTAGTTTGCATTTGCGAATTTGGCCATTTGGGAAAGGTTCGCATTTGCGAACATCTGTTCGCTTTTGCGAAGGAGGGAGTATCGCTTTTGCGATTGAGCACTTCACATTTGCGAAGGCTGGCTCATGGGCAAGCATCACATTTGCAATGAATTACTTCGCATTTGCAAAGATCGTTGCCCAGGTGAAGGATCACATTTGCGATGGTGAATTCGCAATTGCGACTCTCGCATTTGTGTGAAATCTTTCGCAAATGCGCGAAAATACCAGACCTAATCTGCAATATTTTTCCAAAGTTCAAAATGCAACTCGACACCTATCCAAAACTCACCCCAAGCCCTCGGGGCTCCAAACCAAACATGTACACAACCTCAAAAATATCCTACGAACTTGCTTGCGCAATCAAATCGCCAAAATAACATCAAAATCATTGAATCAAGCCCCAAATTCATCATTTTCATTTCCAACTTCATATCCAACTTTAGATATTTAGGTACGAAACACGTCAAACGACGTCCGATTTCGACCAAACTTCACAGAAAGTGCTTAACATATATTTAAGACCTATACCGGGCATCAGAACCAAAATACGAGCTCGATACCATAGTCTTTCAATCGATTTTCATTTCCATTATCCTTAATAATTTCAGAAAAATAATTTAATAGAAAAATTCTTTTACACGGGTTCTAGACCTCGAATTTCAACACTGGGCACATGCCCGAGTCCCATATTTTTTTACGGACCTTCTGGGACCGTCCAATCTCGGGTCCGGGTCCGTTTACAAAAAATATTGACTAAAGTCAACTTTAATCATATTAGTATCAAAATTCTTTAAATTTTTCACAGAATTCACATATTTCAACATAAAAGCTTTCCGGCTACGCGCCCGGACTACGTACACAAATCAAAGCAATAGAAAATAAGGTTTTCAAGGCCTCGAAACCACAGAACGGATGAGGAAACAGGTGATGACCCTTTGGGTCGTCATAATAAACAGAATAATAAAGTATTGAAAGCTTAAGAAGAAGATGGTATATTGCTTTATGTAACGTTAATATCCTCGTTTTACAAATGATCAGACCCCCTTTAGATAGTAGGGGAATCCTACTCTTGGTACAATTCAAAATATAGCAAGAAATTCCATGATTGGCTAATTAATTGGCCTCTTCTTGATACGCACCGGGATTTCCGTCGTGTTCCTCGCCCGATCACGAATATCTTGGCCTTCCGTTATTTGGCTTGGCAGACTTCCCTCAATCTTGCTCGATCTCTATCTTGCTCGGTCTCGATCTCGGGTGATCTCGATCTCAGCTGATCTCAATCTCCACCGGTCCCTGAGTCACGAGCTTGGCAATCTAACTTCGTGTCATGGTCCGGTATGCCATGAGGTCGAATCTTGGCATGTCACTCCCTGGTCTCGATTAATCATAAAATGGTCTAGACCGATTTTGGCCGTATACATAATAATTTGTACATATTCAATAAATTTTTTAATATAAATACCGAGTATATAGATCAAATCTATCGGATTAAGTGAAACCCGTAAATCAAAGGCTAACTCCACCCGAGTATATTCTCACCTTAAGTTTTAACTTTTAAAGTTAAATTTATCGATTTAATATAAACAGCCGGTGCGTTCAACATGTACTGCTTCACTCAATCCATGATGTTACATCAAGATTAAAAGGGTGAAGTAAGAGATGCTAGGTCATGTTAAGTTGTTAATCACATTAGTCACTCTTTTTTCCCTTCAGAAATTTTTTTGTACCATCGAGGCCAAGGGAACGCGATAAAGGTTCTTTGCAGCCGGCCTTCCTGCCAGCCGGCTAGCTTTTAATTTCGGCCTAATACGGCCAGTAGCAAAATGTTAAAAACCCGCCTTGGATGATCTCTAAAGTAAGGTCACTCCTTGTCACTAAAACGACACAACTCTTCTCTTGTATAGCAAATTAACCAGTGCGGGAAAATGATAACAACGTATAAAACTCACCTACGAAATTAAATGCGAAGTTCTGAATTTAAGTGAAAAATAAGCCTACCGTCCTTATCTGCCGTCCCGTCACTTTACTCAATTCTCAATTTCTATTTGTGAAATGATGTGAACGACTTTTGTAGCTCGAAAACTCACCTACGAGTCAAGACAAAACTCATTACTTCTAGTGTATATTGCTGTTGCAATCAAGTTACCGTTTTGGATCTCTTGTGATTTTTAAACATTTTGCGCCATTTACTTGCCATTTCTATTGGATTTTCACACATACTATTTAACACTACAAATTTTAAGATAAAAATTATGGAATAGCATAGAAATGTTTGAAATGAGGAAAAAGTAAGTATGGGGCTTTCTTAAGTTATTTTTATTTAGTCTATTATTTGAGTTAAATAATAACACCTACAAGGATTAGATGACGATATGCACAACTACTTTATCAACATGCAAATGGATAACTGTCAAAAGATTCTATGCAATAACAGTGACAAAGTCACCAAAACTTCACGGGGTAATAATTAATAGGTATAAACTCCAAAAATTTATATATTAAAGCATTAAATAATACTCCCTCTATTCACTTTTAGTTGTCCCAGTTTAACTTTTTATGGCTCTTAAGAAATAATAATTATTGTATATATTTTATCTTATAACCCTTCGTAATGATAGCATTTCAAAGAGTCTTGAGAAATAATTTTGGAAATGTGTAATTACTAAAAACGGTAAAATAAGAAAAGAAAAAATGTCTTTTTTTTAATTTACTAAAATGAACAAGTAAAAGTAAAAATATATTTTTAGTATAGTAAATAAATAAAAGTGAACAAAGAAAGTTGTTAAAGGATCCATCACCATTGAAGCAATGGAGTAAAAACAAAGAAGAAGAAATGAGATATCTGTGTATTGAAGATATCAAAAAATTGTAACTGCTTCTAACACTACACACATGTATATATACATCACCTACACCTAATAATATTAACTTAATGACAGCTGTACAAGTGACCCCACTAACTAATATTCTAACAAACTTCTATACTATGCAATATCCTCAACACTCCCCCTCAAGCTGAGGGATGGAAGAGGTTCTTCATTCCGAGATTGCTAATCAAATACTCATGTTGTGGCTTGCATAGGCTCTTGGTCAGTAAATCAGCAGGTTGTTCGTTTGTTCCTATATGTTGTGTTTGAATTTTGCCACACTGAATTTTCTTCCTTACAAAATGACAATCAATATCAAAATGCTTTGTTCTTTCATGGAATATGGGATGTGCTGCAATTTGTATAGCAGCTTTACTATCACAAAACAGCTGCATTGGAGTAGATATTGCAATTCCAAGTTCTCCAAATAGACCAATCAACCAAGTAATTTCTGCAACAGTAGCTGCCATACTCCTGAATTCTAATTCTACTGAGCTCTTGGAAACAGTGCTTTGTTTCTTAGATTTCCAGGAAATTACAGCTTCACCAAACTTGACTATATAACCAGTAATAGATTTCCTGGTTTCCACACATGAACCCCAATCTGAATCACAATAGGCAGCTAGTTCATTGTTGCTTTCTGATGGCATAAGCAAACCCAAACATGCAGTCCCTTTTATATACTTGGTCACTCTCATGGCTGCTTCCAAATGTGTCTGCTTAGGAGCGTGCATATGTTGACTTAGTACTTGAACAATAAAGGCAATGTCTGGCCTTGTCATTATCAAGTATAATAATCTTCCAACAAGTCTTTGATAAATTCCCGGATCCTCAAGTTGTGCATCTGTAGAAGCTTCCCCTTTGTTCATAAATTCATCAAATGCTACTGAGGTGAGTTTATGATTAAACTCAAGTGGTGTAGCAACAGGTTTGCTACCAGCTAATCCCATTTCAGACACAAGTTCAAGAGCATACTTCCTTTGATTCATCATAATACCTTTTTTAGACCTAAATAACTCAATTCCAAGAAAGAACTTCAATTCTCCGAGGTCCTTCATTTTGAATTTATTATGCAAGTCTCCACATTGTTACCAGTGACCAACAGATCATCAACATACACTAGAATTACTATTAGATTATCACTTACTCTTTGTGTGAAAAGTGAGTGACCATAATGAGATTGAACAAATCCCATATCCTTTAGAGCAGAGGTCAGCTTGACGTTCCACTGTCTAGGAGCTTGTTTGAGACCATATAAAGACTTATATAATTTACATACCTTCCTCTTATGACACTCCCCCTGGCTGGCAAAGCCATCTGGGATACGCATATAGACTTTTTCAAGAAGATCACCTTGAAGAAAAGCATTTTGAACATCCATCTGAAAAATAAACCACCCAGAGGCTACAGCCAAAGCCACCACAGATCTAATTGTTACCATTTTAGCCACAGGAGAGAATGTCTCCTTGTAATCTAGCCCTTCAAGCTGATTGTACCCCTTAGCAATCAGTCGAGCTTTATACCTCTCTACCTCTCCATTGGACTTGTACTTGATTTTGAATACCCACTTACAACTAATAGGAGATTTATCAGGAGGCAAGTCAATAATGGACCAGGTCTGGTTATCCTCAAGAGCTGCAATTTCAACATGCATAGCCTCTATCCATTTAGGATCAGTGCTAGCCTCAGCATAGGAGCTAGGCTCAGACATAGAAGAGTATGCAGCAAGATAGGATTGATAAGATTAGGTCAACTTATCATAACAGACATAGTTGGAGATGGGATAATTGCACCCAACCCCTTTAGAAGGAACAACATAGTCTTTCATCCAAATTGGAGGAACAGAAGTCCTGGATGACTTTCTAAGATGGGGAGAAGAGGCAATAGAAGAAGTAATTGGAGCAGGACTTGAACATGAAGGAAAAAGAGATAGGTGAGGTGAGGCAACAGAAGGAACAATAGGAGAAGGACTTGAACATGAAGGAGAAAAATCAGAATAAGAAGAGATAGATGAGGAAGAGGTCTAAGAAGAAGAATCATGGTCTAATAGATCCAGAACAGGAAATAAAGAAGAGAAACTGGAAATGTTATGTTTAAAAGGGAAGATATCTTCCTGAAAAATAGTATCTCTACTCACAAAGAAGGATTTAGAGTGAAGATTATAAAGAATATAACCTTTCTGAAAAGAAGAATAGCCAAGGTGTACAACAGGAACAACTCTTGGACCAAACTTATCAGACTTACTGGTAGATGTAGCATAACATAAGCTGCCAAAAACCTTCAGATGTTGAAGAGAAGGAACCTTACCATACAAATTTTCAAAAGGAGAGAAACCTTTTAATAAGATAGTAGGCAATCTATTCAACAAGACTGCTGTGGAAACACATTCACCCCAAAATTGAAGGGGAATAAAAGCTTAAAATCTCAAGGCTCTAGCCATGTTCAGAATAGTTATGTGTTTTCTCTCAACTTTGCCATTCTGCTGAGGTGTATACACACAAGAGCTCTGATATATGATTCCATGTAGTGACAGAAGATTCATTACCGGTTCATTGAAGAACTCAGTACCATTATCAGATCTGAGACATTTAAGCTTGCTCTCAAATTGAGTTTGAACTAGTGCTAGAAACATTTTTAACACAACAATAGATTCTGCCTTGGCATTCATCAAGAATATCCAGGTGTACTTGGAAAAATCATCTACCAATGTCATGAAGTATCTTTTACCATTATGAGTTGGAACCCTATATGGTCCCTATACACCAGCATGCACAAGGTCAAAAAGACAAAAAGAACTAGAAATACTGCTAGGAAATGGCAGTCTAGATTGCTTGGCAATAGGACAAACAGTACAATGATGATCTTGCATAGAAAGAATAAGTAAGCTACTAATTTTCTGTAGAACTTTGAGAGGAGCATGTCCCAATCTCTTGTGCCATAGAGATGCATTGCAATTCTTAGTAGATATAGTAGAATCTGCCTTATTTGAACTAAAACAAGTGGTTGCAGGGATGCCATCTGTTGTATTGGTTCTTCAGGAATATCAAGCTTCAGAATATAGAGTCCACATTATTCTCTACCAATCCCCAGGACCTTCCCACTCAAGAGGTCCTGAAAAAGACAGAAATCGGGAAAGAAAGCCACAAGGCATCTCAATTCCTTTGTAAGTTTGGAGACTGAAAGCAAATTGTATTTGAAGTATGGAATGTATAATACATTCTGTAATGATTTTGTTTTGAAGATTGTAGACACTCCTGCTTGACTGATAGGAATCTGCTCACCATTAGGAAGATGAACCTTAGTATGATTTATACTAGTCAAGTCTTTTATTTCTCTCAGTACTGTGTGATTATGCACCATATGATTGGAAGCCCCTGTATCTATTATCCAGTTACTATGAACTAACTGAGTCATAAAAGCTGTTATAGTACCTGTACCATTCATAGTTGTTGCATTAGCCACTGAGTCCACCTGTTTTCCTTTGTTCAGCATGTTCAAAATCTGATCATATTGTTCTTGAGTAAACACTGGAGCAGGAGAAAATTGAGAAGTAGATTGTAGAGATGGTTGTGTAATAGACTGAGGAGTAGATTGTTGAAATTCTCTAGTTCACATGTGAGTTTGAATAACTTTTTCTCTTGGCTTTGAAATCAGAAGGATATCCATGAAGTTTATAACAGGTGTCCTTTGTATGACCTTTCAAATGACAATAGTCACATTGAAGTGTAGGCCTCCCAAAATTATTTCTAGGTTTGAAGTTGCTAATTTCATTTCCTGCATTAGCTTTACTCATCAATGCTGTAGTTTCACCAATACCAACACTTAGAGCTGCACTGTTTTTCCTTTGGCTCTCAACATTAACTACCATAGCATAGGCCTGATTAACATTAGGAAGTGGCTGAATCATGAGAATCTGATCTTTAGCATTATCAAATAAATCATTTAAACCTGTTAAAAATTGGTACAACTTCTGTAATTGGTAGTGTTATGCATGTTGCTTAGACTCAGGACATCCACATGAAGGAGGAGGAGCTAAAGCCTCATACTCATCCCATAGTTCTCTGAGTTTTGAGAAATATTCCGATACAGTTAATAGATTTTGACTCAATTTAGCAATCTCCTTATGAAGATAAAAAGACCTAGCAGCATTCACCTAATCAAACCTTTCACGAAGATCCTCCCAAACCTTAAAAGCATTGGATGCATAGATCACAATACTAAGTAGATTAGGATCTACAGTGTTCATTATCCAAGCTAAAACAATTGCATTACATCGCTCCCAGAGTTCATGAAGACCGGAATCATAAAGCTCCTTTGTACAGGTTCATAGCACAAAACCTAACTTGTTTTTACCATGCAATACAATTTTCATAGATCTGCTCCAAAGAGAATAATTTTCAGATCCTCGAAGCTGAATTGAGATGAGAACAACACCTTGAGTATCAGAAGGATGTATATACAAGGGGTAATTATGATGAACTAAGTCATTATTCTGATTTTCAGATGTAACATTAGTCGATGTCGATGTTGACTCATTTTTAGTAGTCGCCATTGTAGAAGAAAAGAAAACTTACTCAAATTGTTTTGCAATTAAGAAGAAATTGGTGAATCGTATAGAGATTCACAAAACCTAGCTGGAAGAATCGTATCTCCTCTTTACTTGTCTACCATTGATGAATTCCTTGGAATTATACCAAGCTTTGATACCATGTTAAAGGATCCATAACCATTGAAGCAATGGAGTAAAAACAGAGAAGAAAATAGAGAAGAAGAAATGAGATATCTGTGTATTGAAGATATCGAAAAATTATAACTGCTTCTAACATACCTATATACACGTATATATATATATATATATATATATATATATATATATATATATATATATATATATATATATATATATCACCTACACCTAATAATATTAACTTAATGACAGTTGTACAAGTGACCCCACTAACTAATATTCTAACAAACTTCTATACTATGCACTATCCTCAACAAAATTACCGTACAAAGCAAATTTACCAAAATATTACAATTATAAAAGAAGAAGGAAAAAGAAAGATTTAAAAAAGGGAAAATAATTAAGTTGATCCAAGCCCGCAGATCTCAAGTATATAATTATTTTTTATGCCAAGTCTCAGTTCCTAATCGACGAATCACTAATGTTGTTGTAAAGGGCATTTTTATGCCAAGTCTCGGTGAGCTCTGGTGCGAGGCACATCAAAAATACCCAAGGCGATAATGAGGGCAAAAGTTTCAAAAGGTGTAAGCATAGTAATTCCGGACGGGATGTTCAAGTATTTTTATAATGAGGCCTATGCCCAAGATACTTTTTTAAATTAAAAAAAAATTGAACAAGTCCTTAATATTATACCCGTATTCTCAAAAGTGGGCTTTTAACCTCAAAAGTTTTAAAAAGGAATTGAAACATTAAATTTAAAAGTCAATATTTTTTCTATTGCTGGAAGATCTAATTTATGGTCGTTCCAATTCTTTATTTTATTCACTAGTCTGCTACTTTCTCCCAAAAGAAATAAACATTCACTTTTTTTTCTTCAACTACAAAGAAAACTTGATTCTCCTCCATTGGAGCAAGTTTAAAATTCAAATTGCAGGTTAGTCCTCCTTTTTGTTTTTTCATATAGAAAACTTTATTCGTTTCAACTCAAGTACTTGTTAGTTCCTCCATAATATTGATTAGTTTTTTGTGGAGATGGAGCGCGCGCGCGCGCTCACACACACACACACACACACACACACACACACACACACACATATATATATATATATATATATATCACTTATTTATAATTTTTTTTTAGAATTTTATGCAATTTTACCTATTTAAAAATATTTACTATAATTATATTTTTTAATAAAATATTAAAAATTAAATACCCACAGACTTACGCCCTGTGCACAGGACTTACGCCTTATAAAAGCATAGGTAAAACGCTTAATCTTTTGCCCATGCCTTTTAAAACACTAATTCGCTTTGTGAACTCCCTAATATGTCACCATGAAATGAAAGTACAAAATTCGAATCGTTTACTCTTCCCCTTTGTAATAACTTAAATATAAATATTTGATTAAAGTAGCTGAAAATTGTGATTATGAGGAACTTTTAAGATTAATTTTAATCTTAACAATGTAGCGAACACACAAACGTGCTAATTCTCTTTCACTCATTTGTAACCTTATTATCCACATAACATTCTTTTTTTTTTGTGCGAACCACACAACATTTTATATTCTGCTTCAAGGAGTTTCATCCGCACTTTTTTTTTTTAATTTCTTTTCTGGTGGACAATGAATAGTGTGAGGAATCAAATAACGTACAATTTTATATAAACTCTTTCTTCAAAGTTGTTTCCTTTAAGTAAAATAGTTGGTACCCAATCCACGAGCGGAATGCATAGAGGCAGGTAGAGGCGGGACCATGATTGAAGCATATTATTTGACCAAAAAATGTTAAACTCTTTGATTAAACTAACTTATGATAAGAAGATGGGTGAATCTTAGTTAAGAATAATAAAATCAAGATCAAACGACATACGAAATAGACAAGATGAATGACGTTAGATAATACGTTTGAGTCGATTAAATGCCATCAATCTAAGTTAATGCGATTCGCACAATCAAAGAAATTTGCTACTCAATTATTGAGATCTTCCAGAATGCTTATTTCCTTGATATCAATGTGGAAAGAAGAGAGATATGAGATGACTAAGGACTCGTTGGATCTTGTCAATATAGAACAACAATGAATACTTGAGTTTTGCAATCAATTAATAAAGCCAGTATATACTTTTAGATAAATCTTTTACAAAGTGTTCTTTTGTCTCTTGCCCGGATCCCCCTTCTTTACTAACTCTTCCTATTTATAAGGGACAACTTCCCAAGAAACCCTAAAAAAGTACAATATAAGGAATATTCAAAAAAACATATACTTACTGTCTCCCTCTAAGTTTAAACTATCGTTAACGTCTTATTTTGGCTTACTGCTCTTGGTCGTCGTCCTTTTACACAACAACTATCAGACATTGTGTTATAGTAACCTCATTCCATACCTTACTTAACAGTTGTCGTTGCTGCCAAATTTGGACCCATACAGTTAGTCTCTCCGCGTGTTGAGGTCATGACCCTGCACGTCCTTGATAAGCGGACATCGCCTATTTCCATTAGAGAATTTGTCTACTGAATTATGCCGGTTTGGCCAAGGACCATAGAGTGACGTGTTCCACAGAACCTTTGTTGGTGCAGTTTATCGAGATATGACGTCACTCCTACATGCATCATTATTACGCACCTTCCCGAGACAATAACTAATTGCTTGTCAATTTGGTTTAACGCCATTGTCAGCCTTCCGCTTCGATTCTCATGCCACCCCACCCTATAAATAGGTGAAGGTTTTGTTTTTCAAGAACTTTTAGCCATTTCCTTTCTTGTGTATACATTGCCTCCTTTGACCATCTCTTCTTGGGTCTTTAGCTTAGTTTCATGGTTTTTCTTCTCATCTTTTCCGTTCAATCACCATTCCTCATTTTATGTTTCACCAACATACCTTCTATTATAAAGATTCGCAGAATGCACCAAACATACGGAGAAATTTCTGACGCCACTACGTTATCTATGGCACCTCCTTCTGGTGGCGAGGATATGGTAGTTGAGGAGGGGGACAACTATCCTACTGTAGAGGAGATACTCCCAACAAACCTTATATCTCAGAATGATTTTCACAAAGAACCTACTTCTTCCCCCATTCCGGTGGTCTCTGAAATTGAGCAGGCTCACATAAATGGCCTCCGGTCTAAGTACAATATTCCTCCACATGTTGAGATGGTTCCGGCTGGGAGGGACCTCGTGGAGGTCCATAGATCGGGATATTGTGCTTTCTACATATATTCCTTTATGATCGGTCACAACCTCTCTCTTCTTTTGTTGGCAGAGGAATTATATTGGTTCTACAAGGTCTATCAGTGTAGCTATCTTCGTATACGTATAAAAAAATTCTTGTACTGACGAAGTATGCAAAGTTGACGGGGTGTGAAGTTAGCCTTCATCGCCCTTTACATTTATTTAACCCAAGTTTTCATAGGGGCACTATGATACACCTGCGGTATCATGGGACTAGGGTTTTGGTGGTCGAAATGGATGATCTAGCAAGCCGCAAATTTTGGCACAAATATTTCTTCATTAGAACTAAGCAGCTGGTCTCGGACCCTGCCAGATTCCCAAAATAGTGGAATCACAATTGTAGGTATTGGTACTCATTGTTTACTTTTGTTCTTTCTAATTTGTACTTATTGGTGACTTTCTTGTGAAACTGTGAAATGTGCACCTCTTCCTGTTGTTGGTATCAAAGACTGGGTAGCTCGCATACTACCTTATGTGGCGAGGACTCAAGATTGGCCCGCTTTCCTCAAACAATTTGGGCCAAAAGCTCCATCCGTTAAATGTTCATTTTGCTTTGACCTTTGGCTATTTGCCGTCATTTATTGATATGACCTCTTCGTGATGATAGGTCGTAGGGATTCAAGGAAGAAGTCTCCAGTCCTGGCATTTCGCCAGTCCATTATACCAGCAAGGATGCAATTTGCCTTGGCTGAGTCTATCCGAGTAGATCGTGCTCAATCTGCATCGGCTAGAGACTCTTCTCGTGACGTCATTGTATGGGATGATTTCTCCTCTCGACCCATCTATCACCTCATGGATGATCCCTCCGATGGAGAAGAATCACCGTCGAATAAAAGGAGGAGGGTAGAGCTTGGGTAGGTCGTCGCCATCGATACTAGAAAGAACAGAACTGATGCTTCGGGGGCGGCATCTTTGCTTGGATCAGGCACATGTGCTATTTTTATGGCAGAGGCCATTTTGGCCGGGAGGTCCCACAAGGTCGAAGCAATATATTAAGGTGGGGGGTGTGTACGATCCGTCAAGGTTGGCATATCATCTGCCGTCGAAGGAGGCTGAGTTGAGCATGTAGAGGATGGCAGTTCAGGTTGGTATATTGACCCAGAAGATGTACAAGCTTACTTGGAGCGACATACTCTTTTAGAGGTGAGTATGGATGGTCCTGATCGGCACATAGTCATCCCTGTGGATTACGACTTTTTGGCGAATTACGAGTAGGCAGCTTTAGCGTTTGCCCCCTTTGTGCGCTACTTCCAGGAGTATGGTGCTTAAGGCGATGAGCGATGTAGATATATCGTGGAGCATTTCCGGCATGGCTCTACAAGTAAGTTCTTTCCTCTTTTCTTTTAGTTTTTGGATTCGTTTTTGCATAGTAGACCCTCATCATGGGGATTGAGCGCGATCAGAGGGATAGGCGGAAGACGACCATTTTTGGGAAAGTGGCCTCCAAATATAAGGAGTACCGTACCAAACGTAATGCATTCGCCGATCTCTTTACTCAGGACAATGATTTTCAGCTATTTCGTGATGGGCTCAAGCAGTTCCTAGTCCACCAGAGAGGAGTTGGAGAAAAGAGATGAGGAATTGATGCGGTCTATCCACATATACAGCGAGCTAGAGGAGTTACTTAACGCCAAAGAAGATGAACTTGAGGTTGGAAATGGGGTTGCCGTGGAGTGCGAGGACCTTCAGGCGAATGCGCCACCTTAACTGTTGATCTTGATAGGAGGGTAATGGAGGCTATTGACCTTAGAGGCGAGCTGAGTGCTAAGGCTGATGGATTGGCTCATGCTAAAAAGGATAGGAAAACTGCCATCTCTGAGGTAGCGGCTTTAGAAGACTCCCTTCGTATTTGTATATCATAACATGATAAGGAAGTGGAGGGTCTGAGCTTAAGGTAGTGAGATTTGAGGCACGTATCCTAGATCTGGAGGCGGAGTTGTCCGTTAAATGAATAAGTTACCGCTTTGAATGTGAAGGATGTGAGATGGCAGTCACAACCCTCTACATCTCATGCTTTGGCTGACCATGTCGTGCCACGAGATTTGTATGAGATGTAGGTTCATACCGAAGCTCGACTTTACATGTATAAGTCTCTTCATGCTGATGGGAATTTGCATAAGGCAAATTTCGGAGGGTGTGTGTGTTAAAGCACGTGCAGCTTGTGAGGTATATAGTTACGACCTAGACATGCCTGGCGGAGATGATATTGATTATGATGATGTGGACAAGCTCGCCTGCGATTCTTGGTATAATGAGGAGTATGCCACGAGGTATGATGTGGCGTAGGAATTGGTTGTATTTATTTTTGTTTTTCTATTTTCGTGAGGGCGTTCTAGAGCCCTTTGTAAAAAACTCTTGTAATATATCAAATGTAATCGAACAATTACTTTTTTGGTTGTGTACCTCTAAACTAGTATTTTTATTATCGGGGGAGGGGGCTGGGCTACCTAGCCTTGTGTGATATTTTGTCGTAGGTGACCGCGACATTTAATAACTCGAACAAGTTTATATAGTGACTCGGGCGATGGCGAATGTCATGTAATATGTGTGACGTTGACTATTAAATGATATGAGCAAGGTCGAACTCTTTATTTGTCGATGGCTTTTGCCGTAAGGGTGTAATTTTGAGTTAATGTCACAATGTTACCCATTGAGTTTCAAGCAAGGTCAAACTCTCTATTTGATGACGACCTTTGCCGTAGGGGTGTTATTTCGAATTAATGTCAAAATGTTAACCCATTACATTTTGAACGAGGTCAAACTATTATCTTTAGCGACAACCTTTGCTGTAGGGGTGTTATTTTGATTTAATGTGAAAATGTTAACCCGTTGTGGTTCATGCGAGGTTGAACTCTTGTATTTTGCGATGGCCTTTATCGTAGGGGTATCATTTCGAGTTAATGTTGAAATGTTAACCCATTGTGGTTCGAGCGATATCGAACTTTTTTCCTTGGAGACGGCCTTAGCTGTAAGGGTGTCATTTTGAGTTAATGTTGAAATGTTAACCCGTTGTGGTTTGAGCGATGTCAAACTTTTTTCCTTGGCGACAACCTTAGCCGTAGGGGTGTTATTTCGAGTTAATGTTGAAATGTTAACCCATTGTGGTTCGAGCGATGTCGAACTCTTATCTTTGGCGGTGGCCTTAGCCGTAGGGATATTATTTCGAGTTAATGTCGAAATGTTAACCCATTATGGTTCGAGCAATGTCGAACTCTTATCTTTGGCGGAAGCCTTAGCCGTAGGGGGTATTTCGAGTTAATATCAAAATGTTAACTTGTTTTCTTTCGAACGAGTTTGAACTCTAGGTTGAAAAAGAAAATCGATGGAGAGTAAAATGTTGAGCGAAATGTTGCTTATTTCATTTACTGGAGTATTGTACATGTCGATTTCATACATATATTGGAGAAGTTTCCTTGTATCTAGTCCCTTTATCGCTCGGCCTGGAAATGTCATCGGCGTGCGGGGCGATGAAATATACCTTGAACATCGAGACATCCCCCTCGTCGCCTCGTTAAAAACCTCCATGAGAAAACCTAATCAAGACAAAACCGAGGTGAGGGAAAAAATATGACTAGGATGGCATCACTTTTCAGAAGTGGAAGTATTTGAGGTGGGTGCCATTCCAGTTGTTTTGCAGTAATTTTCCTTCCATTGTCTCTAGTTGGAATGCCCATTTGCTTGCTGTTGCTGTGGTTTTATATGGCCCATCCTAGTTGGTTCCCAGTTTCCTTCATTTGGGTCTTTGGTTGCTTGTGTTTTGGCCTTGAGGACGTAGTCCTAGACTTTGAGTGGCTGTATTTTGGCCTTCTTGTTGTAGTACCTTTTCGCTTGTTGTTTTTGGGCTACCATCCTTACATGAGCCATATCCCTTCATTCTTCTACTTCGTCCAGGCCCTGTATTTTGTTCTTATTGTTGTTTGGTCCACTCTCATTGGAGTATCTCAGGCTAGGATCTCTAACCTCAACGGGTGTAACAATGTCAATCTCGTAGACTAATGAATATGGCATTTCACCTGTTCTAGTTTTTGTCGTGGTACGACAGGCCCATAATACCTCTAGTAGCAGTTTCGGCCATAGTCCTTTGACATCCTCGAACTTTTTCTTTAGTATATTTAATATTCTTTTGTTGGAGGATTCTGCTTGACCGTTGCTAGCGGGATGGTATGTCTTAGAGATTATTCACTTGATGTGCCATTTTTCGAAGAACTCGATTGTCTTTTTTCAGATGAACTGAGCTCTATTGTCGTATTTGATTTCTTTGGGGATGACAAAGCGGTATATAATGTATTTCCATATGAATGTGATGACTTACTATTCGCGTATTTGGGTGGACACACCTGCTTCCACCCATTTGGAAAAGTAGTTAGTTAAACCAAAAGGAAATGTATCTTACCTCGCTCTGCTAGGAGGGGTCCGACGATGTCCATCCCTTAATTCATGAATGACCATGGTTAAGTGACGGGGTGCAGGAGTTTGCCCGCTTGGTGTATCATAGGTGTGTCCTTTTGGCATTGCTCACATTTTTTGACGTACTCCACGACTTCCTTTTTCATAGTGGGCCAATAGTATCCTGCTCGAATGAGGCACCTGACAAGGGCTCAGTTGCCTGTATGGGCACCGCGGTGGCCCTCGTGTACTTTGTCGAGCACATGCCGTGTTTGATTCTGTCCTATGCATTTTACCAACGGACTGCTGAACGTCCTTTTGTAAAGGTAGTGATTTATAAGGTTGTACCCGACTGCCTGTATTCGAAGCTTTTTGGATATTTTTTTGTCTTGTGAGAGTGTTACCTCCTGCAGATATGTTATGATGCGGCTGTGCCAGTCCCAAGTTAAATTTATAGAATGTACCTTAACTAAGTCTATTGATGAGTGGAGGAGGGTGACCACATTTTCCTTGGTGATATATTTGGTTGTTGTTGCCAGTTTGGCGAGACCATCTGCTTTGATAATTTGTGCCCGAGGTATCTGGTCGAATAAGAATTAGTCAAATTACAGTAGCTTATGGATTTCTACCTGGTACTTTTATAGCCTTTGCTCCTTGATTTGGAAAGTACCGGTAACTTGGTTAACAACGAGTTGTGAGTCGCATCATAGAATGACTCATCGTGCACCCATATTTGAGGGCCAGTTTCAGTCCTGCAATTATGGCCTCATACTCGACCTTATTGTTTGTCATTTTGGGACACCGTATGGATTGGTGAATCACTTCAAGTACGAGTCTCAATATAGACCCCGACGGATTACATGTGTCGTTGGTGTAGAGGACCTAGAGGTTGGGTCATTTGGCGGAGGTACGAAGTGCTTGTTGCTTGACCTAGGACAATATTTCTGTACTGAAGTTGGTGATAAAATCGGTGAGTACTTGCGATTTTATCACAGTTCGCTGATGATATGTTATATCATGTTCGCTCAATTCTATGGCCCATTTGGCCAATCTACTCGACAATTTGGGTTTGTGTAAGACGCTCCTGAGGGGGAAGGTCGTCACTACCTTTATAGGGTGACATTGAAAATGTGGTCTAAGCTTCCGTGAAGCTATGACCAATTCCAGAGCCAATTTTTCGAGGCGGGGATACCTCGTTTCGGCATCAACAAAGGTTTTGCTGATATAATAAACCAGAGATTGCGTACCTTCATTTTCGTGGACCAAAATTGCACTTACATCGACTTCTGAGATGGCTAGGTAGACAAGGTGGCAGTCGCCTGCGAGTAATGGCACCGAGGACAAGTATATTTTTAGTTTTCTCAGGGCGTCGACACATTCTGAATTCAACTGGAGCCCGTTGTCTTTCTTTAGCACATTAAAAAATTTATGGCATCTATCCGATGGCCGTGAGATAAAACTTGACAGGGCGGCTATCTGGCCTATCAATTTTTGTACATGTTTTTTACTAGTTAATATTTTGGGTATTCCTTTGACGGCCTTGATTTGGTCTGGGTTGACTTTGATGTCTCTTTGTGATAGCAATAAGCCGAGAAATTTACCTAAGGTCACACCAAAGGCGCATTTTTTGGGGTTCAGTTTCATACCGTGCTGCCTCAATATGTTGAAATCTTCCTTCAGGCGATCTTATTTTCTTTTTGATTTAACTAGCATGTCGTCAATGTATACTTCAATTATTTTGCCGAGTTTATCTTTGAATATCTTGGTGACCAACCTTTGAATGTCGCACCCGCATTTTTCAGTCCGAACGACAAGACTCTGTAGCAGTATGTTCCTTGGTGAGTAATGAAAGTAGTTTTCTTTTAGTCCTCTTCCTCCATGAGGATCTAATTATAACCCGAGTAGGCATCCAAGAAGCTTAGCAACTCGTGTCATGTTGTTGAGTCGATGATCTGGTCGATATGTGGCAATGGAAAAAAGTCTTTTGGGCATGCTTTGTTCAGGTCCGTAAAATCAACACACGTCCGCCACTTTCCATTTTATTTCTTCACCATGACCACATTGGCGACCCATTGGGGATACTTTGACTCTCAGACGTAGCCATTGGCGAGCAACTTATCAACTTCTTCGTTGACGGCTTCGTTAATTGCAGTGTTGAACTTTCTCTTCATTTGCCACACTGGTGGATAGAGGTGGTCAATATTCTATTTGTGCGTGGCGATGTCTCTCGGGATGCCTGGCATATCTGAATAGGAGAAGGTAAACAAATCGGCACTGTCAGTTAAGAATTTATGAAACTTACCTGGTTCTGAGAGATTGTACCTGATATATGCCATTTTTGTGCTATCATTGTCGTCAAGTTGGACGGGATCGAGATCTCTATGGTCGACTTGGCGGCTTCCACGATGTTGGGATCCTTGATAACGTCTATTTGACGTCGAGTTTGGTTCCCGACATCATTAATTGTTATGCTTTCGCGCTTGATCCTTTTAGTTGTTGTGTGTGTGTGTGCAATCCTGGGCAATGCGATAGCATTCTTGTGTGGTGCGTTGTTTGCCTCGGATGCTGGATATTCCCCACGGAGTAGGGAACTTGATTACTTGATAGAGACTTGACGGGATGACTCGCATGACATGTATCTATGGGCGCACTATGATGGTGTTGTAGTTTGTGTCTTGGTCCATGACGTGAAACGTTGTTTCTAGGGTGACCCCTCCGGCTAGGACAGGTAGCACTATTTATCTAGAAGTTTTCTCGGTTGCTTTATTAATACCCGTTAGTGTTATGAAACGCACTACTATTTTATCTCCGAGCCTCATCTATACGAGGATGGATAATACATACGCTACTTCCGTCGTCCACCATTATTCTTTTCACATCAGTATCTATAATACATAAAGTAATAACAAGAGCATCATAGTGAGGGAAAAACAAATTGTCAGTATCTGACTTATCAAAGATGATACTATCGTCGTGGTCGTCATACCATTCATGAGTGATCGACTATTTGAATTTGTGTGTAATGGTGAACTTTACATGGTTGATTGTTGTCCCGTATTCTCCATTGATGATCATTTGTATGGTATGAGCAAGATAGGGCAGTTTTGGAGGTCCGTGGGGTTGTTCATGTCCGCGGGCAAAGTTAGCTTGTCCTCGGTCGCTCATCAATTCTTTGTGGTGTCCCTAATTTAGCATTCTCACTACCTCCTGCTACAGACCTATGCAGTCCTCAATTTTATGAACTCGTTCCTGGTGGGATTCGCAGAGGACGTTCGACTTCCAAGTACTTGGATCAGACTTCATCTTTTGCGGCCATTGTACCTTCGTGCCAAGCTTCTCCAATGTGTGCACTATTTCTGAGGGGGAAACACAAAAAATATAAGCAGATAAGAGCGGAGACATACCTCTTTCATTTTACTGTGACACGGTATGTCAAGGAGGGCCATCCGTATTCTGCGGGGGAGGTAGGATGGTTGTTCTGATGTAAGGCTGATGTCTATCTCGGCCGAGATGGGGACCTAATTGATCCCTTAGACCGTTATTACGATGATCCTTCCTTATTTCTACTTAAACTGACGTTAGCCGTTGGATCGGGCCATTGAGATCGCCCTCGTCGGCCCTTACCTCGACGTAGTAGGCATTGTAGATTTCTTTCCAAGTTGTGGGATTGTATTTCATGAGCCTCCTTAATACCTTTCTGGTTGCTCTCAACCCATTCCTGCTCAACCCATTCTGGAAGGTCGCTACCTCCATCCCATCCGATACATTCGGTAGGCTTATTCTCACCCTGTTAAATCGGGCTAGGAAGTCCCTGAGTCCCTCGTCGTACGTCTTCCTAACGGCGAATATGTCGTTTACCCTGGCTTCCACCCTTTTAGCTCATGCATGAGTGGTGACAAACTTGTTTGCCATTTCCTCGAACGTTGATATTGACCACGCCGGTAGTTGATAGTACCAGGTTAGGGCTTTCACTGAATTTTTCAGTAGCACTGATGGTACTTGTTCTTTCAAAAGATTATTTTTTACGGTTGTGATGTAGTGGATGATATGATCTTTCTAATCTATAGTACAGTCATATATTTTTAGATATGGTGCCATTTTTTAGGTTTTAGGTATTGCGTGGGGGGTTTTTTCCTCATTGTATGGTTGCTTGATGAATCGCCCAACGTCCCATTTCAGTAACAACTTTAGGGCGCCTGGTATTTTATTGACCCTTTCTTGATGCTCCTTCATCTGGTCGCGGAGTGCCTTATTCTCATTTTCTATTTCCTTCATTTTCTTTAGAATGGTTGTGAGTGCATCATTACCAGCGTCAACAGTGGTGTGAGTGTTACCGGTTCGGAGGGCATCTTGTTCGCCATTGTTTGTCCTGACAACTACGTGTGCAATGTCTCTCTTCTCCCTTTGAGCGGGTTTGTCAAGTATGTTGTTTAGAGTGTTTGTTAGTTATTCTTTCAGTAGTCTTTTCACCGCCGGTGGTGCCTCTCTTATTGTATACGTGGAGGCTTCCTTTTCGCGTGGGGGAGGCGAAGTGTCTCTCCTAGGTGTAGTGTTTGGTGTCACGTTTTCATTGTTTTCCCTATCGCCTTCGTTGATGGTGTCCAGGATGTTGGTTGTGATACCCGCTATCATTTTTTACCTTGCATCTCCTTTTCCTGCCATTGTTAGTTTATGCAAAGCTAAGCAAAGATGGCTAGGCCTTTTTATCATCCAGATGAAACAAAAAATTTAACTAAAGAAGTCCCTACAGGCGGCTCCAAATTTTTTGACCAAAAGATGTTAAACCCTTTGATTAAACTGATTTATGATAAGAAGATGGGTGAATCTTAGTTAAGAATAATAAAATCTAGATCAAACGATATACGAAGTAGACAAGATGAATGACGTTAGATAACAAGTTTGAGTCAATTAAATGCTCGTAAATGCAACAACATAAATGCGCAATCAATCTAAGTAAATGCAATCGGCACAATCAAAGAAAGTTGCTACCCAATTATTGAGATCTTCCAGAATACTTCTTTCCTTGATATCAGTGTGGAAAGAAGAGAGATATGAGATGACAGAGGAGTTGTTGGATCTTGTCAACATAGAACAACAATGAATACTTGAGTTTTGCAATCATGAATAAGGCCACTTTAGTATATTCTTTCAGATAAATCTTTTATAAAGTGTTCTTTTGCCTCTAGCCCGAATCCTCTCTTCTTTACTAACTGTTCCTATTTATAAGAGACAATTTTCCGATAAACCTTAAAAAAGTATAACACATGGAATATTCGAAAAGCATATTCATACTATCTCTCTAAGTTTAAATTATCGTTAACGTCTTGTTTCGGCTGACCGCTCTTGGTCGCCGTCCTTTGCCACAACGACCATCAGACGTTGTGTTATAGTAACCTCGTTCATTCCGTACCTTACTTAACAGCTGTCACTGTTGCCAAATATGGACCATACACATATAAGTTCGAAATTTTAATCATTTTAAGTCATTAAATTTTAATTATTTAATAATTTTAAAAATAAATATAAAATTTAATAAAGTTATTGGATATGACCGAACCCATACATATTGACACAGCTCCGTCATTGCAGGCATGCCTTAAATTAAAGAACCTTTAGAAAAAAACCTTTGACCATTTATAAAGCATTGCTATCTAATCTTCTTTTTGCCAGCAAAACTTTTTGAATTGTTGCCTGTTACTTCATGCTTCTGCTTCCTTAAATTAACAAGATAAATATCGGCGGAATGTGCACTTTACCTACAACTCCGGAGGATAACGACGAATATTTTTTATTAAGAGACAAACGTGATACTCAACGACAAAAAATAAAAAGTTTAGAATATTCAATTTATGGCTTAATTAAGGTCATCGTAAAACATCGGAATCAAACTAGCCGTGATAATTGAAAATCATTTGTAATAAAACGGTAAACTTCTCGTAATTATCTATGTAGCCAATGAGGCACCGATTTTACCAATTTTATCCAATTGTCAGCGATGCAATCGTCCCTAGGCCCAGTTGTTAATTTAATTTTTAAAAACACCTGCAATAACCAGTACAGACACTATAAAAAAAGAATCTTAAACTTATTGTCAACAAAACAACCAGTCTTTAATTCATATTCATCCAATCCTTGCTTTCAAAGTTCTCAATTTAATTCCACCACTGTTTTATCGCCCTTATATATTCCTAGATTCGATACTCCCTATTTTTTCTTATATTTGATTCGTGTAAACCGAGACCGTAGCATTATGGGTTCTTACGGAGATGAAGAAACTGGAAAAGGGTTACCTAATTCACCTCCAAATAATTCAATTTTCAGGTATAATTCACCACTGGTTCAAGTTGGTTTAATTGGATTGGTATGTTTTTGTTGTCCAGGGATGTTTAATGCACTCTCTGGAATGGGTGGTGGTGGTCAAGTAGACCACACAGCGGCTAACAACGCTAACACTGCTCTATACACAACTTTTGCTATTTTTGGAATTTTGGGTGGGGGAATTTACAACATCTTAGGTCCTCAAAAAACTCTATTTGTTGGATGTTCTACTTATATATTGTACGCTGGGTCATTCCTCTATTACAATCACCATAAACATCAGGCTTTCGTCGTAGTTGCTGGCGGGCTTCTTGGTATTGGCGCGGGCCTTTTATGGGCTGCTCAGGGAGCTATTATGACGTCGTATCCGCCACATGATAGGAAAGGTACATATATATCTATGTTTTGGAGTATTTTTAACATGGGTGGTGTTATTGGCGGACTTATTCCTTTTGTATCGAATTATAATAGAACTACTGCGGCCTCTGTTAATGATGGTACATATATTGGATTCATGATTTTCATGGCAATTGGAACCTTTCTTTCTTTAGCAATTTTGCATCCTAGTAAGGTTATTAGGAACGATGGTTCGAAGTGTACTAATATAAAGTACTCCAGTGTGTCTGTTGAATTGCTGCAAATACTCAAACTGTTTGCGAACTGGAAGATGTTCTTGATGATTCCAGCTTCGGTTGCTAGTAACTTTTTCTATACTTATCAGTTCAATAATGTTAATGGGGTATTGTTCAATTTGAGGACTCGAGGTTTGAACAATGTGTTCTATTGGGGTGCACAGATGATCGGTTCAGTGTTCATCGGGTCTATAATGGACTATAGCTTTAAGAGCAGGAGAGCTAGAGGATTGGTTGGTATTATTATTGTTGGCTTGCTTTCAACAGCAATTTGGGGTGGAGGACTCGCGAAACAGCTTAAATATTCCCGAAAAGATGTACCTGATCACATAGTATTACTAGATTTCAAGGATGGTTCTAAATTTGCTGGTCCATTTGTCTTGTATTTTAGTTATGGATTACTTGATGCCATGTTTCAAAGCATGGTTTATTGGGTTATAGGAGCATTGGCTGATGATTCTGAGATTCTCAGCAGGTAAAATTTCATGTACTTATACTACAAATTCATTAGTTAATGCTTAAAAGTTACTAGTAACACAATGTGATGGTTAAAATTGGATTCGTTGTCTGTAATTCACAGGTATACCGGCTTCTATAAAGGAATACAAAGTGCAGGAGGAGCCGTTGCTTGGCAAGTTGATTCACGTAATGTGACATTCCTGAACCAGCTTATCGCGAATTGGGCGTTAACCACTATTAGTTTTCCATTACTGATAGCTCTTATACTATTAGCAGTGAAGGATGATAACAAAGAAGAAGAGGGAGCGACTAAGGAAGTTGCTATTTCTTCAAACCGCGATATTAGTACTACAGTGGATAAGCCTGATAAGGAATAGTTCCTACCAGCGATCTTTAGGTTTGTTCGCCTGATTTATTGATGGGACAAAACTGTAAAGTGTGGACAATCAACCACAGTATAATTTGGTTCAGTCGCTGAGTAAAATTTCTTAGCTAATGTATGTTTAATTCTCATCAGTTTCCAGTAATCAATTTTTCTAATATTCTTACAGCTACAGCAATTTTGGTTTCTTTCCATTTGATACCTTGGGCGGTTATCTTAAGAAATTAATTTTCAAATACTATATCTAACTTTCAATTTACGTTGCTGGCTTATGCCATTTTATATGAATTCCTTGAATATTGATGATAAATACAATGCGACTGTTATATGGATTGTTGTGAATCAGTTCAAATATAAAATGGTTTATAATTCATGAACAAACGGCAAGTAAACTGCTGTTTTGATCCTAGCACACTGATACAATAATTTGATTAATTGGCTTTAGGAGTGAGATATCATTTTTCTTCTGCATGCTCACGGGGTTTTGAAAATCTAACCACCGGATAAATAGACAGATTATAATTTTTCAAACAAACTGTATTCCGTATGAGAATTCCCCCTTCTTCCACTCTACCCGAAATTAACTACGACCGATTTAGTCCCATTTTGATGTTCTAATTTGATGCTGTCTTCTTTTAACTATTCTCAAAGGATAAGATTATTCTCTTTATCAACGACTTCAAGCATAACTAGCTTCCAAACTATGAGGGGCGGTGTGTACAAGGCCCAGAAGCAAACTTATGCAGCAATCTGATTTGAGTGTCCATAGTGCTGGGTTTTTTATAGTTTGCTGAGGACTGTGAGCTTTGGCAACATGTGATTCTTGCCCTGGGATTCTTTTCAGATTGAATACAGGACAACATGTCATCAGAGGCGGAGCTAGCTGCCAAATTCAGTCACTTTTACAACAACAACAACAACCCAGTATATTCCCATAAGGTGGAGTCTAGGGAGGGTAATATGTAGACAGGCCTTACCTCTACCCGAGAGGGCAGAGAGGCTGTTTTCAATCGACCCTCGGCACAGGAAAAAGAAAGGCAAACAAAAATAAAACCCGCATTAGTTACAAATTCAGTCACTTTTCTTAATATTATTTATGTTATGAAAATTCTTAAATATGCATAAATAGTTAATTGTGAACCCAATAACTAAGACAAATTATTGGTTCTGTGACAATTTCAGAACCTATAAACATAAACTTTAAATCTTGGTTTTGCTTCAATGCTTCTACACGTCATGTCCATTGAGCTTTTGTTGAATCGTAAGAAGATCTTGTTTAGGGTCTGAAAGTCAGCATTATATTTGCTGACTTTCTCTATGTTAGGACCCGGTGGCACTAAACACTTCTTCACAGCGGGAAAAATAAATGATCAACGAAAAATAAATGACACAAAGAATTTAACGTGGTTCACCTAAAACGTTTAGGCTACGTCCACAAACCCGGCACCAACTTCCACTAAAACTTTTAGTAGGCTTACAAAGAGAGACTTCTCCAATAGTTTGGAGGTACAACAATTTCCCGAGCTCTACCCAAAATAGTGGCGCACACAAAAGTGTTTCCCGAAAATACCCGACTAGTATTTTACTCACTATTTTGTCACTCCCCTTTAGGAAAACTTCCTAAAGAAAAACAAACTCTCTCTTTCTCTCTAACTCTTATACTTGAGTTATTGAATGTTTTTGGTGTGTTTAAAACAATGAGATGAAGGGGGTATTTATAGTTTTGAGATAGGGACCAAAAGTGCAAATCTCACCTATCAAGAAGGATCAATTTGCAATATTCCCATCTCACCTACCATTTATTGATGTCATTGCTTACATCAATAAGCAAATTGGAGGAAGCTTCTAACAATTCTCCCCCTTCCGACTATTTGGAGAGTTTCCTATCCCTGCAGCTTCTCTGCAGAACTCAAATTTACCCTTTGGTAGAGTTTTGGTCAACATGTCTGATCCGTTTTCATCTGTATGGATCTTTTCAAGCCGCAACATCTTCTTCTCTAACACATCCCTGATCCAATTATATCTAACATCAATATGCTTGGATCTGGAATGGAACGAGGCATTCTTCGCAAGGTGGATAGCACTTTGACTATCACAAAATAGCTGATAACCGTCTTGCGAAAATCCAAGTTCAGTTAAGAACTTCTTCATCCACAGCAGTTCTTTGCAAGCTTCCGTTGCTGCAATGAATTCAGCTTCAGTAGTTGATAGTGCAACACATTTTTGCAACTTTGATTGCCATGACACAGCTCCCCCCGAAAAGTTAATCAAGTATCCTGAAGTTGATTTTCTAGAATCAACATCTCCGGCCATATCTGCATCAGCATAGCCAACCAACACAGGGTTGTCTTCTCCAAAATACAAGCATAGTTTGGAGGTTCCTCGAAGATACCTGAGAATCCACTTAACAGCATCCCAATGTTCCTTTCCCGGATTAGAAAGAAATCTACTTACCACTCCTACAACGTGAGCGATATCTGGCTGTGTACAAACCATGGCATACATCAAACTTCCTACTGCTGAAGCATATGGAATCCGCTCCATCTTTCTTCTCTCATCATCTGTTGACGGGCTTTGCTTGGTGCTCAATCTAAAGTGGTTAGCAAGAGGACAGCTAACTGCTTTAGTTTTCTCCATGTTGAACCGTTGAAGTACCTTCTCGATGTACTTCTCCCGAGACAACCATAACTTCTTGGCTTCTCGGTCTCGCATAATCCTCATCCCAAGGATCTGTTTTGCTGGCCCCAAGTCTTTCATGGCGAAGAACTTGCTTATCTGCTCTTTCAAGCTATTAATTCTGGAAACATTCCGGCCAACAATCAACATATCATCCACATAGAGCAATAGGATGATAAAATCATCGTCAGAAAACTTCTGAACGAACACACAATGGTCCGAAGTTGTCTTCTTGTAGCCGTGTTGCCCCATCACCGACTCGAACTTCTTGTACCACTGCCTTGGTGCCTGTTTTAAGCCATAGAGGCTTTTCCTCAATCTACAAACGCAGTCCTCTTTCCCCTTTTGCTGGAAACCGTCCGGTTGCTCCATGTATATCTCCTCTTCCAAATCACCATGTAGGAAGGCGGTTTTCACATCCATCTGCTCAACCTCCAGGTTGAGGCTTGCTACTAATCCCAGCACCGTGCGTATTGAGGTCATTTTCATAACTGGTGAGAATATTTCATCAAAGTCTATACCTTTCCTTTGATTGAAACCTTTGACGACCAATCTTGCTTTGAATCTCGGACAGAAGTTGTGTTCATCATGCTTGATCTTGAACACCCACTTATTCTTCAAAGCTCTCTTGCCTTTCGGCAACTTCACCAGCTCAAACGTCTTGTTCTCATGCAAGGATTTCATCTCATCTTGCATGGCTTCTATCCACTTCTCCTTATGTTCATCATCAACAGCTTTTTCAAAACTGTCGGGTTCTCCCCCGTCAGTGAGTAACACATACTCATGTGGAGAATATCTGGTAGACTGTTGCACAACTCTTCCAGATCTTGTGTGATAAGGAGGGTTGTTGAGGATTGCTGGTTGAGGTTGATCATCCTCGTTTGCATCATCATCACCATTATCCTCGTTACCTTCAACATCTGCTGGTTCATCTTCATTTGGAAGATCAGGGGCTTCAGGTTGATTATCCCGAACATCGTCTCCAACTTGTCTCGGCACCATTGTTGGAGGCAACTCAAACTCAGCAGAATCATCAGTGGACTTCTCTACTTTGTCAATGTCTTCAATTGTTTGGTCCTCAACGAACACAATATCTCGACTCCTAACGAGCTTCTTCTGCACCGGATCATAGAACTTATAGCCAAGCATGTCTTGACCATAGCCGATGAATACACACTCCCTTGTCTTGACATCAAGTTTGCTCCTTTCATCCTTCGGAACATGGACATAGGCTTTGCAGCCAAATACCCGCAATTGATCATAAGAGATATCTCTTCCTGACCAAATCTTTTCTGGAGCCTCGTACTGAAGAGGGACACAGGGTGAATGGTTTAGCACATAGGCTGCTGTAACTAGTGCTTCACCCCATAAAGCCTTTGGTAACTTTGAATGAGAGAGTAAACATCTGGTTCTCTCGATCAAGGTTTTGTTCATCCTCTCAGCCAAGCCATTCAACTGTGGAGTTTTAGGAGGTGTGAACTGATGTCGAATACCACGCTCTTTACAATAAGCATCAAATTGACCCTGGTATTCACCGCCATTGTCTGTCCGGATGCACTTCAACTTCTTACCAGTCTCTCTTTCCACCAAGGTCAGAAATTGTTTGAAAACTTGAAACACTTGATCCTTGGTCTTCAGCGTGTATACCCATGTCTTTCGTGAATGATCATCAATAAAGGTCACGAAATATTGGGCACCACCGAGGGACTTCTTGAAAGGCCCGCATACATCTGAGTGTACCAGATCCAACACATCTTGCTTTCTGGAAGGAGGGAATCTTTTGAATGAAACTCTGTTTTGTTTCCCAGCTAAACAGTCAGCACACTTCTTCAACTGGATCTGGTTTAGACCCGGTAAGGCGTTCTTCTTCACCAAACGCGCCATTGACTTTTCACTCATGTGGCCAAGACGTCTATGCCACAACTTGGTATTGCTATCATTCTCCGCAACATTTATAACTTGTTGGGAGATGCTTGCCTGGGTCACGTACAACTTTGACTGCTTCGTGCCCCGCGCCACCACCAATGAGCCTTTCGTGAGCTTCCATTGGCCATTATGAAAGGTATTGCAATAACCTTCCTCATCAAGCTTGCTTACGGAGATCAGATTCAGGCGCATATCTGGAACATGCCTGACATCTCTTAAAAGTAGCTTCATCCCATTCATGGTCTCTAGGAAAACATCTCCTTTGCCTACAACTGTTGAGAAATTGGCATTTCCCATCTTTACACGACCGAAGTCTCCAGGTGTGTAAGATGAGAAGAGTTCTCTCCGTGGCATTGCATGAATGGTAGCTCCACTATCAATCACCCATGTCGTCTCTTGGGTTGTCAGATTGATAATGTCGTCATCGTAGACAATGTTAAACTCACCAAAGGAGTTCGCTTCATCATCACTGCTTTCTTCGGGTTTCTCCTTTTTGCATTTGTTCTTCTTCTGGTCATTTTGGAACTGTCGGCAAAATCTTTTGATATGGCCCTTCTTTTTGCAGTAATGGCACTCAACATGTGCAAATTTGTTGGATTTACCTCTGCTCTTATCTCTGTTACTCTGGCCTTTGTTTTGACTTCTCCCCCTGGTCGTAACAGCCAACACCTCTGATGAAGAAGATGATCCTCGTGATCGGCGTCTCATTTCTTCATTTAGAATGCCACTCTTGACTGTCTCCATGTTTACCACACCGTTGGGTGCAGAATTGGTAATTGAAACCTTCAAGGTTTCCCATGACTCTGGGAGTGTTGCCAGCACCATAAGAGCAAGTACCTCGTCATCGAACTTTATGCCCATTCCCGACAACCGGTCGACAATCCCTTGTATTTCATTAAGGTGATCTGCCAGAGTTGTCCCTTCTACATATTTTACTTGCATTATTTATGTCAAGTAGAATAATTTGTTGTTACCTGTTTTAGAGGCATACAACTCCTCGAGCTTGTTCCATAACGACCTTGCATGTGTCACACCATAAATGTGGTTGTACACATTATCTTTAACAAATTGCCGTATGTAGCCGCACACTTGGTTGTGCTCAAATTCCCAGTCCTCGTCTGACTTGTCTTCAGGTTTCTGAGCACTGAACACCGGCAGGTGCATCTTCGTCACGAACAGGAGATCTTTCATCTTGTTTCTCCATAAGTGGTAATTTGTGCCGTTCAGGTTGACCATCTTGCTTGTCCTTGCCTCCATATTTCCGGCGGTGAATAGTAACCGTAGGTATGAATAGTGCCAGTATGGATGAATAGTACCCGTACGTATGAATAGTACCGTACGTATGAGTAGTATTCTAACCAAAGCTCTGATACCACTTGTTAGGACCCGGTGGCACTAAACACTTCTTCACAGCGGGGAAAATAAATGATCAACGAAAAATAAACGACACAAAGAATTTAACGTGGTTCACCTAAAACGTTTAGGCTACGTCCACAAACCCGGCACCAACTTCCACTAAAACTTTTAGTAGGCTTACAAAGAGAGACTTCTCCAATAGTTCGGAGGTACAACAATTTTCCGAGCTCTACCCAAAATAGTGGCGCACACAAAAGTGTTTCCCGAAAATACCCGACTAGTATTTTACTCACTATTTTGTCACTCCCCTTTAGAAAAACTTCCTAAAGAAAAACAAACTCTCTCTTTCTCTCTAACTCTTATACTTGAGTTATCGAATGTTTTTGGTGTGTTTAAAACAATGAGATGAAGGGGGTATTTATAGTTTTGAGATAGGGACCAAAAGTGCAAATCTCACATATCAAGAAGGATCAATTTGCAATATTCCCATCTCACCTACCATTTATTGATGTCATTGCTTACATCAATAAGCAAATTGGAGGAAACTTCTAACACTCTAATTATGTAGACGGAAAGACGGTTAATTTTCTTGAAGATGGAACAAGTTTTAACTTGGATATGAAAAACAGGACAATGTGTAGCTAAATTATTGTTTTCTCAGAAAGCTTAACGGGTTATGAATCCATAGCAGTAAATTAGATAGACAAATAAGTACAGGACAAACATTTTGAAATCTCTTATTTATTTATTTATTTTTTCTTTTGTTTTACTACATGAGCCACAACAAATAAAAAAAAACTAGCAAAACATTCCAATATGATATGACAAAATTAGATGTAAAAGAAAATTAACAAGGGATGTAACAATTATGTTTTGGATTTTTTAATTGTTTATTGAGCAACAGCTTTTGGGGTCTCTTCCACCTCCTTCTTCTCCTCTGTTGCCTGTTCTTTGGGCTCCTCTTTCACAGCCTCAACTTTGACTTCCTCAGCTGGTTTGGCTGTCTCCGGCTCAGAAGCCTTTACCTCCTCGGCGGTGTTTTTAACTTCCTCAATCTTGGGAGCCTCTGATGCTGGTTCTGTGACATCTACCAAAGGCTCCTCTTTCTTAGTCTCCTCCCCATCTTTCTTCTCCTGAGATTATTTATAGCATAAAGAAAATTAAAATAATATTATTGCAGTAAGCCTCATCCCTAAATTTGAATTAGTTGGGCTAAATACATGAATTTGGACGTTATGTTGAATAATGGGTCCAAAAAAAGTGATAAAGATACATAATGTTAATTTCTTGGCACTTTCTATATTGATTGCCTCATTTTGGTTCTCAAAAGTCGGTGTTTCTCCGCTCTAGGGCTTAGTCAAGAGGCAAAGATTGAGGGACTTGTGACTTAGGTCTCAGGATTGAGCCATGCTTCATGCAATTCAAACCTAATATTTAAGTGGAGAAGGTTAGATGGGCGGGCCTATTATTCCCGCGTTACGAAGGGTGTGGTTGGTCCTAGTCGGCTCCAAACGGATATGTTGGTCATAACAAAATAGGTGATTCTCCAACATGCCATACATTTTAGGCTTGTCAAGATCAGTGCTGAAATGGATTTGACAAGATATTGGTCCTAATGTTAAAATTCGCTTTATATTTCGCTTGAAAACCATCAAGTTTCTAATTTCAAAATAAGCGGTATCCTTTTTGGAGTCCGATAGGTCAATTAATTTCTATATTCATTTCGTTCTATTTGTGTCACTTTCATTTTACAATTAAGAGCGAAAAAATGCAACAAGACACGTTCAATGACAATGATCAAATGATGATTATATACATACCTCAGGTGCAGGAGTTTCCTGCTCGGATTTCTTGGGGGTGACTGCATGTTCCTCGGCAGGAGCAGGGGCAGGAGCCAAGTCTTTGTCCAAATCCTTAGGTCTGCTCGCACAGGCTCCCATGACTAGTGTCTGAGCTTTGCGAGCTAGGAGGCGATTGAGAAAATATTAGGAATCAAAGGAGAGGGCTGTTTAATTATTTGTGTTTGAAGCTTGAATTTGAGAATGAAGTAAGCAGGTTTTTATAGAAAGGTTGAAGGGATGGCCTAATTTGTTGCTGTATCGTAGAAACATGCGCACCTGTTTTTTTGGACAATCTGTAAAACAATTGACCTAAAACTATTATTGCGGAGAATCAGAAAGTGGGAGGCCTCGACGTTGTAGTTCGTTACAAACATGCGTTGAATATTCATCGTCATGGCGGAGAACCTGAGATATGGCAACTGGCACACATCTTAATTCCTAGTCATATCAACTAATTTCTTGCTCTACTTCATATAATATGACAAATACGATATTGTCCATAGTTTTTTTTGACAAAAAAAAAAAAAAAAAAATTAATCGCCACTTAGCATCTATGTTCTAAATACTAGTTGTAGCTTAGACTAGACAACTCTCAGTTTCTATTGGATGTCACAAGCTGATTCAGACATTCAATACACAATCAGTCAATCGCGCTATTAACATACAAATAAATGTAATATGTAGGAAAAGTAATATTCACTTCTTACTATAAGTCTTCCACTCTTCCTGCAAGAGACGGTCAAATAAGAATAGAATCGTGTCATTTACAAATCGTCAACAGAAGAGGTTCCTTAGGAATTTGATGAAATATTGAAACGCCTTTTAGGTATTAGGACTAATTAAATATCAATTAAGCAAATTGGACCTCTTGGCTCTTGCGTCTTGCAAGAGTAACTGATTAAGATTTATTCGATTGAGTTCATTCTTATTCCCTTTCTTTAATTAAATAATAATTATATTAATGTTAGTCTAAAGATTGTGTTGGCTCTCTAAATGAATTATATGTCTCAACTTACAACCAACTCAGAAAATTCTCTCCCCATTGGATCTCTTGAACAAGAGAAGTAAAAAGAAATTAAAAAGAAGGTAAGCATAAGAGCTATAAGTGTTTATGGAACTCCCTTTCTGTTTATGCTTTATTTTAAATAAATTCTACAATGACGGTAATGCTAAAAACTTATCCGCGTCGGATGTTCATACCCAGTGTAGTTAAATTAACTATAAGACAAATTAAGGTCTATTAGGAGTTTAATTAAGAAAATGAAGTAAGTCATACTAACATAATCAGGAAAACTTAGGGTTGCCATCGTCTTCCTCGTTCTTCGTTCTTCTATTCCTAATCTTATCCAAGTGTTTGGCTAACTTTGGAGCGTAAAGCATAATTCCTAAACAGCAACATATATAGTTGGGAGCTAGATTAAGAATCATTGTCATATACCAAACGACCCTCACACTAATTGGGAGGCATAGGTTATGATAGTAATTTGAACTTTTTATTGCAAGTTGAATTCCATGCAAAATAATAAATGGTGTTCAATAGGGAATACTTGTATTGATTTGATGGTATGACTTTGTAATTATAAATCACTTATGGAAAATAATGCTATCAAAAGAAATAAAGTTTTTGCATATTTTTTGTGAAATTTAGGAATAAATTATTGGTAATGGACTCATGGCC
The DNA here is from genome assembly GCA_032618575.1 of Nicotiana noctiflora. NCBI lineage: Eukaryota > Viridiplantae > Streptophyta > Magnoliopsida > Solanales > Solanaceae > Nicotiana > Nicotiana noctiflora. Next base: position 4,836 of record JASVEL010003071.1, on the reverse strand, counting down.
AGTGATACCATAAAGAGAATAAACTATTAAGTATTTTAATATTAGTGTTATTTAAGATCATGTCTTAATTATAGTTAACTATTGATAATTGTAGTTAAATAAAGTGGCATATGTTATTTGCTTACGGGTATAAATATTCGGTGGGTAATGTAGCTGTTTCGACAAGATCAGTCCATTTTGTAATAATCCAGCTTGACTTTCTGTTTCATAAATTTCTTCTTATCAGCAAAAGAAAATGAATTCTTTTAGAGGTGGAGAAAAAGTTTGAACATATTGACCGTATGCCATATATTTTGAATGGTAAATACATACTCACACCGGGTGTTCACACCAAACTATATTAACTTATTATGGTAAATTAATTTAATTAGATGATGATGCATATAATTTATCATAGTTAAATGATTAAAATCCATAAGCAAAACACATGCTATATATGTATTGGTTTGATGTAAATATCTGGTGCGGGTAAGTTTTTATCATTTTCACACTATGCATGAACTTCGCTGAAGCCATATAATTCTTGTCCAAATTATGCAAATGGTTCCCTACTCCAAGTTTGGTAACTTTTAGCTAGCGTTTGGATGTAGATTTGATTGAAACTTAAAAATAGAGTTTTTGAAAAATAATTTTTAGAAGTTGAAATTGCATTAAGACATGCCTTAATAAAATTGAAATTCTGTGAGTGAAAGAAAAAATTTAACCCAAAAACTATCCTAAATCAATTTTTGGGAACTTGATTTTATTAAATTTATATTAAAAATCGATCATATTCAATGAACATGTAATGTTTTTAATTTTTTTTTTAAAAAAGACAGTCAAATTTATGGCGAAACGGAAGCTTAGCATTAAGCTAGCATACGCATCTACAATTTCTAAGAGGCATTAAAACAACACAAAGCTCATTTATATTCTTAATGATTTTTCAATAAACTTCGACTATGTGCCCTTACTAAGTAGATTAAGAAAATTTCACTTAGGAATATTTTCATTAGGAATCCAGCCTGGACAACCCTGTTAATGGCTACAAATAATTATTGGAACCATAGAAAGCTCCTGTAGCAAAATTGCCGTTAGAAAAAGAAAACCAATAAAAAAGAAAGAAAATAAAGAAGCAAAAGAAAATTAGAAAAATATAACTTTAGGTGTATTAGGCCCACCTTATAATATTACAGGTAGGTTACTTACCAATCATACCTGTTTCATTTTTTCAACCATAGAATTTGACGGAGTCATTACAATAAAGGAAAAAATTAGACGTTGTCTTTCTGTTCAATATACTTTCCTTTGATCACCGGAAATCCCCAAATTCGATTCTAGGATTTCCGATTTCTTAAGCTAGGGTTTCTGTAAAAGAGGAAGGCGAGCTTTACAACAAAGGCTCGCCAAATATATCAACTATGAAAATCCTTAAAATTTCCTCTTTTCAACCCTTCGTCATATTCCTGCTATTCGCCGTCGTCTATTTCCCCTTTACCGTCCGTTCAGATGAAATGAATGTTCTTCTTTTGCCTTCTGATCAAGGAAACCAAGACATTTGCCCCGCGCCGCCGTCTCCGCCCGAGTCCTGCCCCGTTAATTGCTTCCGACCCGATCCGGTATGCGGCGTCAATGGCGTGACGTACTGGTGCGGCTGCCCCGATGCTCAATGTGCCGGTGTGCGTGTTGTGAAAACTGGGATGTGCGAAGTTGGAAACGGAGGTTCGGGTCCCGTTTCGGGTCAGGCCCTGCTGTTGGTTCACATTGTTTGGCTCGTGTTACTTGGTTTCGTGGGACTATTTGGGCTTCTATGATGGATCGGGTTTCTTTGTTGCTTCTGGACTTATATAGGTTTGATCTTCGTTGCTTGATTTAGGTTAGACTTGATAGTATATTTTTTGTATAATATACTTGTGTCTTCTGTATGTATGAGGGGAATTAGCGGCTAGTCTTTTAAATTTGGCCTTGTTTTTTGTTGGATTAATACAGTTCTCTGAGATTCAGATATTTCTCATCCTTGCTTCTCTGATTTTTGAAATATCCATCTTAATTGCCTTAATAGTCATGAGATCACTAAATTTCTCACCCTTGCTTCACTAAATTCTACATAAGCCTGAAATGAACACGTGATGCGTGGTAGTTATTGACCCTATTGTTTGTTGAAGTACGGAAATGAGAGTAGGTGTTGGAATGAAATTGTCCCAACAGAGGGGAATGATGTAGAGGATTCATATTTCTGCGCGCAATTGCTTTTGGGTAATAGTTGTTGTTGTATGGGAATAGGGATATACATTATTAAGAAGGATATTGTGAATATGTGAGAAATTTGATCAAGAGATAGTTTGAGTCACTTCTTGAGGTTAAGATTTTTGTAGACTTATCTTCTTGTATGGGAATAGAGATATACATTATTAAGGAGATTGTGAATATGTGAGAAATTTGATCAAGGGCTAGTTTGGGTCAATTCTTGAGGTTAAAATCGTCGAAGCCTTACATCTCTCTCTAAGTTCTTATGGCTGATAGGTCGTTTGGACTTTAACCATTACAAAAGCAACAGATATTGGCTTGCTAGGCTTCTGAAAAATCAGGCTGCCTTTATGCACCACAATCTTCTGTTCTTTTGGATCAGCTTAATCTAAGAAAATTCTTCTTTGCGGTCTATAACTGCAATCTGGTGTTTGGCTGGGGAAATGTTTGATTAAATACTTCTTATTCAATTCAAAATCTAGAAAATGGTTAATGGCCTGTTTGGAACAATGCATCGACCCCAAAATGGAGGTAATTTTGATGTTTTGTTACACTCGCACGTCTGCAACCTTGATTTACTCTGCCCTTAATGTCATTTCATTCGGTCACTGCTTAGTTAGAATTGCCGTTCCTTGTAGGGAATAGTTGGGAGCAAAAGATAAAGCGAGCATTTTCATGAGCCCCCTTCTTCCTCACCTTCTAGGCTACTCCTTACTTCCCTCCTCCCTTGGTTTATCGTTCCCTTTTCTCTCCCCAGCCCACACTCATCCTCCAGCTGCTGCCTGTTACCATAACCCTAATAGCTTTCTGTGGCCATGATCTCATTCCGCTCCAGTATTCTTTAAGTTATACCGAGTCATAAAATTATTGTTACCCCCCCCCCCCCCAAAAAAAAGGGAGATCATGACATCTGAATGGAAAGACTATCATCGACAAATACATTTCCCTTGTGTGTGTATGTTTTGAGGGGGGCGGGGTGCAAGAGGAGTTAGGAATTGGGTGAGATTGGTATCTCCAACTGTATTCTTGATTACTAAGTTAAATGGAACTTGATGTCGTATCACGTTATAGAAACGATGCAAATATTTCCTAGCATATCTCAGTCCTGAGAGAGAGGTAATAGGCTGGAGAAGCTATTCGACTCCTACTATGTTTAACATAGACCAGTCTTTTTTAAATGAAAGAATTACAAGAAAACATACATGAGTTCGCACACGATAATAAAAAATTGCCCATATTTTTATGTTTTACGTAAAAATAGCACGGTCTAGCCATTTTTCAGACTTGTCATTCAAAAATAATCGATGTTTACTAAATCAATGAAAAATAGCCACTATTTTGCTGCAATAGAGACCGATCCAGCATAACATACTGGGGTTCGGTGCACCTGTCTAGCATATTATGCTGGAACTCCAACATACAAAAGTTCCAGCATAATATACTGGATATTCGAGCACTTGTGTGTGAACTTCCAGCATATTATTCTGAACCGGTATACTTTACTAGAACTCCAGTATATTATGATAAAGTTCTAGTGTACTTATGTTAATATTCAATCATATTATGCTAGAGTTCCAGCATACTTATCCTGAAACTCTTCTATAATATGCTGGAGTTCAAGTATAGTTAGGCTGGAATTCCAGCATAATATACTGGTGTATTTTTCGGGTTTTGAATAGTATTTTCGCTCTGATTTATCTTTACATGAAAAGTAACTAGATTTCAATTACTTTTGAAACTGGCTATTTTTGAATGACCTCTTGTAAATCTGGCTATTTTTGAATTTCTCCCAAGTTTTACCCTACCTAGCACATATTATACATATTTTGAAAGCAATGACAAAAGTATCCGCGCACAGCCTCTATTTCAAAATCTGTTTTCTTACTACCACTGCTTCTAAAAGTTATAGAGTTAAATGTAGTCGGTCAAGTTACCCATTTTGTTTGATGCTATGACAAGAAAAACTTACAAAAACTAAGAAACGTTTTGTGCTAGAGTCCTAGTTTTGAGACAATTCAGGATTTAGTTTTTAATTGGGATTTTTACCTACCTATACCATATATGAAACTTTATTACCCTTAATGTTTAAGGTTTGTGTTTATTCTATTTAAGCATACCAAATTATCATTTATATACCATAATTCAAATTAGGGATATAATTAAGGGTTCATTTATATTAGGCATAATTATAGGACTATAACTTCCCACTTTCTCTTTCCTTTCATCTCAATTTTTCACAACACACACAAAACTCAGGATGCTACTATGCTTCCTCTCGTTGATCATCCCCAACTGCACACTACCGTCGAAGAATATCATATTTTCAGATTCACAAGAAAATATTAACTTCTTTGATCGAACCGCTTAAATTCCTACTAAAACAAAAATGGCAGAGAGTTCGAAATTCTTTGACCTTCTTTTTTGGCAGTGGTTGAAGGTTACTGGTTAACACAGTCGATTGAAACTCGAAGAAGAAGAAGAAGACATATTTCCAGAACTTGTAGATATTTTGTAGTCAAATTGTAGTCAAATTAGAAAAAGTGTAGATTGTAGACTGTTTTTTGCAGAAGATTTTGTAGAAGCTTTAGTCATTTTGGATTTGTGAAAACA